>QWTY01006180.1:777-22792 GCA_008033365.1 Pseudorectes ferrugineus | reverse complement strand
AAGCAGTCTGGGTGGTAAAATAATCTAAATTATCTCTTGGGTAAAACTTGCTTTGGGGGTTGGTTTTTTTTTGTTTGTTAGTTTTTTTGGTGTGGTGGTTTTGGGTTTGGGGGCTTTTATTATGGTGGACAAAACACAGAAATACCTGAAGGCATTTGCTGTGATTACTTGCTATCTTTTACTGAAGGGGAGATGAGGGTAGTGAGTCTTTAGCAAAAGCTTCAAAATGTTAATTGGCCATAACTAAAGTAGTGCCAAATGGAGGGTGGAAACAAATTGCTCTCTCTGTGCTTCTCAACAGTTCAATGTTCCCTTTATTATTTTTTTAGCCTGAAAATGTCACAATCACCTGCTTGCTTCTACACTCCTGCACTTAGGCACAGCACGATCTGACTTTTCCATTTTGAAAATAAGCTTTTTAAGAGCATCTCACAGGTGCTTTCCACATGTCATGAAGGGAAGCACAACATTTACACTTCTTTAATTTTAAAACAAACCAAAACAACCACCTTCAACTGCCCCAAACTTCGTAGCTACACCTAGAACAGCCTTAACTCTGATTTTGGTGTGCAATATTTGATTTACAGAAGCAAATACACGTTTTAAAATTTTTTCTTTCATAGGAGCCACGCCTCTGCTAAACATTTGCAGGTGGCAGTCAGCCACAGCCTTTACTGAGTGTTTTGGCAGCACAATGAGCTTTGGTCTGTACGTGGGACACAGTTTGAGCAGATGTTTAGCCCAAGCTGTATGTTTTCCACAGCCCCACTGGCCGCAGCACAAGGCTGAGGACCGGCTGAGGACCAGCTAAGGCAGGGAACCCACTGTTCCCACCAGCCCTGGCTCTTCGCCAAGGCTAATGGACAAGCTCCGAATGTGACTGTTAACAACGTTCCCATAGCTGAATTTCAGTGTGAGTTTTGTATTATTTGTTCCTGTTTTATTCTGGTTATGTTACTCTTGCCCTCATGGTCCTGGCTTCCTTACTGCAGTGGAAAGGTAAATTTTAACTGTTTTAAGCTTCCGTGTGCTTATTATTTTGATTTCGGCATGTGTACATGTTGTTGAAATTCTGTGTACAAGTTAAAAAGAGATTTGTTATTTAAAACTGTGTTCCAGAGCAAAGCTATAGAACAAAATGTGTTCAGATTGCAGATTTGATCGCAGCTTTAGTTTTTCAGATTTCTAAGTCCAGAGTATTTGTTGGCAGCAGTATTCATGGTAATATTCTGTATTGGAAGCATACACTCAGAAGAAACTAAAAGTTGTACAGTGGTAGTAGTGCCAGAATCTCCACAAGTATTGCAGTGCTAACAGTGCTGCTAAAAAAAGCCAGCTAAGGGCTCACAAATGCCTTTGGAAGGCTACTTTTACGCATTATTGCTAAAGTTATTACTTAATACCTCCATATTATCATTTAGTCTCTCTAAAGATTAAAACACATTTTCAACAGAGAAGTTATTTGGAAAATGATTGTAAATTTTTATTAGTACAACTAGAAAGAAACACATTGGCTTGACTGAGTGGCATTGCTTCCATTTGGAGATACAGCTGTGGTAGAAGCAAAACCGACAAATGCTACCTTACAATGAGGCTGCACCTGTGAGACAAACAGCATAATTGTGGTCATAGCCATTATGGCAGCACACCGGGAAAGGCTTGATACTGTGGAAGGAGGAGCATGTTTGCCTATTTCATGTGCACACATAAAAAAAGCAGTATAAAAATACATTTATAAAATTACAAATTTCCTCTTTACATGGAATGTTGTGTCAGACACAGTCATGGGAAAGGATAGGACCCAAGTTCTCCCTCCTAAAGCCATTTGGGATTGGGTTCAGCATGTAGTTTCTTCAGACTGATCCCATATAGGACTGATCCCATATAGGACAGGCCCATATTTAAACAGGACTCTCCCTCATTTCCTGGGAGGGACTGCTTGGAAACTGGTGATAGGCCAAAGCCAGTTAATTAAAATGTGTAATTACATGTTATCATTTGGTAATGCTAGTATCTACGTGAATGATTATATGTACTCCAGTGCTTTACAAAATTCAAAGCTGCTAACCACCATATCTGGTGGAGAGAAGCCAGGCTGGGTTGTTCATTCTGCAACAGCACCTCTTTGGAAAACAGACCTGGCCAGAACCTGTCTGACACCAGCCAGCTGGCTCTGACAGCCACTGGGCCACCTTCTCCTCAGGGAACCCTTAATAACCAGCTCCAGGACTCAGAGCTGTTCTGCCCTACAGCCACAGAGATCCCAGCCCCAAAGGAAAGCTGAAGTGAGGACTGAGAGCTCCAGCCTCCATATCCTTGAGGCAAGGGCATCAATAACCTGCTTCAGCTGTAATCTACTTGCACTAGAAAAACATGGTCACAGCTGCTTTCTCTCATTTATAGCTGGGGGTGGAAGAGTATTTAAAGTATTATAGTAAAACAAAAAATCCTTAAGATATTAAAAATAAAAAAACCCTGAACAATCAAACCTAGCAAAGCCTCGAAGAGTTTTCCTTCTGAGTATGAAACAGTGATTCAATAATCACTTCAATAGTTTCAGAATCCGTAACATAAATATTGAGTATTTATTAATATTCATGTCTACAGTGCGGTCTAGTGTGACTAATGTTCTAATGTTAGCGGTGTTAAAGGAGAAGATAAGAGATAAACCTTCATTAAAGCAATGGATCTATGTAGATGAGTTGCAACATGATTCACAGTACCTGAAATTTCCATGTTTTAGGTCTTTTAATGCATGTTTCCACATACGGCAGTCATGCTATTGACAAGGCCCTGCCGTGTTGTCATGGGGCCATGCCAGAGGTAGCAGAAAAGGTAATTATGTGCCTTAGGCTGCATTCATGGGGGACTAGGCACAGCACTGAAAACACAAATTTTAAATGCATTGCTCCCCAGTGGAATTTATCCTGTAATCCTCAGATTCCTGGCTCATCCTATTCTGGCCTCCCAAAAGCTGATAGCTGTGCAGGACATCACCTACAGCAGTTGGTAAGACACACTTTCCTCTAGCACCAAAAAATGGTGCCAAGCTCCATCATAATGTTTTTCAACCAGACTCTCTTGGACTTAAGGCTTAGTCTTTTACTACTGCACAGAGCACTCCTCATCTGGCTACCAAGCACCTGAGCTGGGCTGTTTGAGCCTTTGCTGGTGAAGCTGTTGTACTTTGCTTCTCGTATTTCTAATACTCATTTGAACAGAAGCTGGAATTCCAAGCCTTCTATCACTCAGCTTTTCTTTCTGCTTTTTTCTTTTTCCCAAATGTTTTATCTTGCTAGTCAAAATTAAACTTTAAATGCAAGGTACAAGAAGAGACCTATAAAATTATCCAGTTCCCCAATAAGTGCCCACACTGCATCTTTTGCATTTTAAATCTGCATTTTCCATCTCTCACAAAATGTCCAAACTAGCTGACTCTAGGAGGGGAAACCATTGCAGTGGTATTGCTAACCCTCTTATGTTTTTAGAGGGCTGGAGATGGTCAGTGCATGCTTTGTATGCTGAACACACTATACAAAGTGGGGAGGAAAGCCAGTGGGGCACAGGTTTGATAAATGCACTGATCAGTGTAGTGCTGCTGAGTCATGGTTGTTTCCTGGACACATTAGGACATTGGAAGCTTCAGAAAATTAAGTGGTAGAAGCTGTCCAAAGAGTCTGAACAATAAAGTTTTGGTCTCTGGTGCCTCCAGTGGTAGCTATGGGTCTTTTGGCCTACTGGTTCCTCCATCACCCCACAGAGATGCCCAAGCTGGCTCTGGGAACAGAAGCTGTGGAGTCAGGACAATACAGGGTTATGCCCATGCGAATTAGCCACCCTGAGGGACAAAATGCATTAACTCAGGCACACCAGGGGCATATGGCTACACACCTTTGGAGACCTGCACGTGTGCTTTGAGTGTCCTGTGCCACATGGGTGTACAAACCCATCAATCTCTTCCACACCCTCCAGCGTGTGGTATGGCCCTGTCAAGAGTTGTCCTTGTGAATGTATGTCCTGCAGTGCCATATGAATGCACGAAGTTCCTTCCTCATCACAAGAAGTGAGTTAAAATGCATGTGCTACTAATTGAATAGTATTAAAATAAGTTATTTTAAAAAGTTTTTCTAGTCTGTGCTACTGCTTAGTTTTAATAGCTGAAAGGCAGAAAGTGGTTGATTCTTTTCTTTTAAGCTTTTTGCGGTGTTTGGAATAGCACCACAACACAGTTAAAAGAAAAGTCAAAAGGATTATTAATTCTACCCCAAAGTATATTCATAAGCAGAGGGTTTACTGGTAACATACACTGCATATTCCATAGCTCCACAACAAGAATAGGTAGAGCTTGAAACTCCTTTTCACAGAGTTTCTGGACTGCAAAACCTTCAGTGTTGAAGTGTTGATTCCTTTTTTCTTTTGTCTGTCAGCACGATTCTTACCATCTGGAGTTAGTTTAGCAGAAAGGTGTGGATGTATATTTGTCTTTCAATCCACTCAATAAAATGTGACACATTACTGTAAACTCCAGGTCCCAAAACCTTGGAAAAGCAGACAGAGCCCCAAGATGTTAAACCAAACAAAGTCCAGCGCCCTGCAGTATGCTCACACACAAGTGGTCCTCCACTGTCACCCTGCAACAGGAAAGTTAAAAACAGTCTATTATACACGTGGCCAGCACTCATGGTTAAAGCTGTATCACAGTTATTACAGCCATTTGCCTTTAGCAAATAACTCAGCTGTAAAAACCAGCTGCTCTGCTGAACTGTGTAGCCACACACAGCATTGCCAGTATTTATTAGCCATTTACATTTGTAGAAAAAATTACCTGCAAAAGGCTCATACAAATTAAAAAGTTAACTAATACAGATAAACCCTAGCATCTTCAAGCAGCATTTCATTATCATGAAGATAAGTTGTTTACACCGATATTAACAATAATAGTAATAATAAAAGTTGGGTTAAAGAATGTAAATAGACAGTTGTCATTCCTAGAATAGATAAAGTATGCTACACCTAATTAACATCACAGTACTTTGATTTCTAAAAGCAATTTTGGCTGTTTCTCCTTAGAAGCCTACCATGCAAGAGTCCACGGTGCCAGCTTCGTAGCCAGCACACAGCATCCTGCTGGTGATGATTTTCATGTCAAAATATGACTGGCATTGTTCTAAGGAAATTATGCGAACCTCTCCTTCTTGAAGCTTGAAAGGCACTGAAAAACAGAATAAAGTGTTAACTGTACTCAAATTCACAAATACATACCTATTATGACTCCATGAGATATGACAAACATTTCCGTTGGGATGAATTATAAATATTGCTCTCTATATATGTATTAAATGTAAGGAGCACTATGTGTTGCATTCTGGAGAAGTACTAAGTACATGGGGCCTGGTGTGACATTTGCTGTTTATTCAGCATTCACACCTTGACATGATGCAGTGTGCAACTTCTAAGATGGGGGCAGTAGTGGCTGGAAAACAGTGATGTGAGGGAGGTGGACGACACGTTTGATTCACTGTTCCAGGGCAGGATCTCCCTGTTTCTTGGTGTCTGTCAAGGTGAAACTTGGTAACAACCACAGGCATTTTGGTTATATTTGGGTAAATTTGACTTACAGAATGTACCAGGAAATCAGAATTCAAACCCTATGAAATTATTGTCATATGTTCAAGAGGCAATAGAAGACTTCTTCCTAGTCTAAATAACTGACTGAGCTCAAATTCTAATCAAAGTTGTTCAACCTAGGGTATGCAGTACTAAATGCTATGTAGCCACAGTGGGTTTTGATGCTTCCTAGCATAAAACCTTTAAAATCAACACTGACCATGAACAAAGACCCATTTTACATTTACCTGTGGTGCAAAAGCATTCTGTCAGAGTTTTTTCATGACATCATACAGAGATATTTTTAGATGGGTAGAGATGCTAGTAAACAGCTTACCCTTCATGTGTGTAATTTAATGTTTACTACATCTAACCTGGCCATTACAACTGAAGTTCCACTGAAGCAATACAGAAAGAAAGATTTCCTTATCCAGTGTACGGAAAAGCCATTCCTAGTAATTACCATAATAATAGCAAAGGGAGAAACACAATGGCTAGTGCACTAAAGTGTTGGGGCCGTTTTTTAATTTGCATACTATACATGCAGAATCATTTTGCCTGAACAAAGATTTACATAACACAACAGTTCTTGTCAAGGATTGTGGCAGCCCCAAAACAAGAAAACACACTAATGTTCTGTTCAAAGATACAAAAACAACACTTGTGATTATGGAATAAATTGTGTCACAAGTACAAAGTGTGGCACAGGCTGCTGATTCACGACCCTGTTCCTTCAGCCTGCATGCCAATGCTGCCAGTGCCTCCAGCTTTCACTGAGCTAAGAGTGTTTCCTCCACACTGATGATGTGATACCTTTGCAATAGTGTTCTGAGTGCAACTTAGATGGGTAAAATCATAACTAATTCGGGTGACATTCTTGATAGAAATTTCCAGATCCTCACTATTTTTAAAAATCAAGCCACAGTGTCTAAGTAAGTATTAAGGAGCATAAATTGTGGGTGCTGCTTTGAAAAAGCTAGGTTATAATCACAGCTTGATCCCTTCAAGAGTAGTTACACTTCCCTAGTATTTACTAAGATCCAGGAATAGTGTGAATGGATAAAAGTTTGTAACGGAATCACTTATTTGATTAACTCAGTAGAAGCTTCACATGTTTTTCAAAAGTCCCAGAAATATTCATCTTACTTTTGTTGCCCATGTGTCCCCAGCCTGTGATGTAGCAGTAGGTGTCTGGCTGAACCAACTGGTCCTTGCTGGGCAAGCAGACGGGTCTCACATAGCTTGTCTCGTTGATATCCTCATCTAGTTCCACAATGCTGATATCATAGTCTACGACTGCTCTGTTGTAGCGTGGGTGGAGGATGATGGTCCTCACTAGTCGGGTCTGCATGAAACCTGATGGATGATCAAGATTGCTAATCCCAAACACTACTTTCCAGACAGCTGCATTTTCTCTCCTTTGTAAAAAAAAAAAGAAAAAAAAAAAGTGAAATTTCAGTCAAGGTCTTTCTTTTAAGCTAAAATACCCACGATTTTTTTCTCCCTTTTTGCACACTGCACTTTGCAAAGCATACAAATACTACAAGAAGGAAACAAATATTTATTCATTATTCCTTACAGCAAAGATCTGAGCAACAGAAGTCCATGCTTTCCATTTCCCTCCTGTTTGTAATCAAACATATTAAAGCTCGCTCCATCAGAAGATCTGTAACCATGCATTAGTTGCTGTATTAAAGGCTGTCAAAGTCTTCCCTTGAATCCTGCCCAACGTTAGTTGCTTCCATGCTCAGTGGTGGGCACATACAAATTTCACTGGGATGAGAATACTGTTCAGTAGTCTGCTGCTGACAGCAGTAAGTCTCACTAAAATCCCTAAGGAGTCTCAAAGAAGCAATGCTATTGTGTAAATTAAATGTTTCATGATAGCCATGGGGAAAATTCCCTTATTTATTCAGCATTCAGTCTGTGCCAAGTATACTTTCTATGCCTAAGCTCAAAGGTGACTCTTACAGTTGTTTAAAACTCTTTGTAAACATACAAGACCACAAAGCAATGGTACATATGATACAAGGGGGAACACTGAACTATTGTCTGTTGAGACACATCAGAAAAATCTAGATTTTATGAAAGATTTCAAGGGTGTAATCTCTTGATCCTAACTGGTCACAGGATAAGTTGCGGGTTCTTCGTGTGTTTCTAATTAGTTTGTGATTCTAAAAGCTCTCAAAAAAGTCACCATTTTTCACAACTGCTGGAAGACAACTCCATGTAACTAAGCACCTTTGACAGGACTGAACCTTATTCAAAGCAATATAAATAAAAGCATGCAAAATTTCAGCTTTTTCATAGTAATCAACGGGATTGTAATTCCTGTAATTTGTAATGAGATTTGGTTGCTAAATCAATTTGGTTGCTGCTTTTATCTTAAGAGTTGGATGAAAATTCTGGCATTTCAGGCTATAATGATCATTTTAGCATCATGATCAATTTGTGAGCCATAAAGTTACAGAAATTAAATTCTGGGAATATTCATATACTATTGTGTTTATGACCATTGTAAAATAGCATTGCCTAGAGAAATAAGAAGTCACAGCCAAAATGCATTGTCCCACAGGTAAAAAAAAATCCTTAATGTCTTGGATGCTTTAATGTAATGCATTT
This sequence comes from Pseudorectes ferrugineus, assembly GCA_008033365.1. Classification (NCBI taxonomy): domain Eukaryota; kingdom Metazoa; phylum Chordata; class Aves; order Passeriformes; genus Pseudorectes; species Pseudorectes ferrugineus. The sequence goes on along the minus strand of QWTY01006180.1, from coordinate 14,563 downwards.
CAAAATGATCTTGACAAAACTCTGTGAACTATAATAAGAAAACTTGCAAGCAACATGATGTTTAATGCAGCTCTTTCTATTTATGCCCTCTACAAGTATTCATGGCTATTTGTGTTATTGTTATATGGTCCTCATGTTTTGTATTCCAAACTTCACATGAGTTCACAAAATGGAGCATTTTATATAAAGGACCAGAGCACTTTAAAATCTCTTTATATTGTTGTCTTATCTGGTTGGTTTGGGAAATTTTTAAAATACTTTATATGAAAAAAAACAACTTTGTGACATCAAGAATGGTCTTGCTGATGATATATTAAGCTTACAAAAGGCTTCTTACAAATGAAGAATTTCAAGATTTCAGGCTACTGGGTACATCCCCCCAAATCTATTCAGAAAGACAGAAGAGAAAAAAGTTCATATAACTTCTCAATCACTTATTAGACCAGAATATCTTACTACTTTAAGGTCTTTAGAATATAAACGTGATAGAAACTTTTAACAAGTTATACTCTGAGCTCACAGGGATATTATATAGCTCTACATGAGGGGTAAATGAACAGCTCCAAAATGTAGTGGCACTTTTTCTGCACTTGACAAACCTGGGAGAATTTTTACTTTATAATGTGACAGCTGCTTTGCTTATCTTTCAGTAATGAGAGAAAACGCTTATCCAGAAAATTCAATAGTGCTGGTCCAATACTGCTGGTCCAATAGGTCCAATATTGCTGGAGGCTCAACCTCTGTCCCACCCTTTATTTTAGATCACCAGAAAGTGTTCTTCCAAAAGACAGGAAATATTCCAGAAGCGTATTTAAAAATAGATGGAGAAAGAAGAGAAATTCCTTCTGGACCCAAAATCTGATAAAATACAGTATTCTTGTTTGTATTATTCAGGTTTAGCACACTGTTAGTTCAGAAGGACAAATATCAAAGAACTGAGTGTTTTGGAAATAAAAAGACAAAATGTAAATTTTTACTGAAAAATTGAATGACTAACATTATAAAGAAATATCAGTTCAAGAGGATCTTGCTTAACATAGATTTTCTGCTGGCTTAAACACAAAGAAAGTTTAGTGCAGTCTAAAATAATTTCCAATGAGCAAGCACCGGTTTAAAGCAGGATTAAGCAACCATATGCCAGAGAAGTACTTGCTAACTACAGTAGAAAACACTTGTTTAAATTTTCTTTAGAAACCCAATTAAAAAACTTTGGTACAAGACAAAAGAAATGAGGTAATAAACCTCCCTCTGAAATCTGTGGTTCATCAAAAAGAAGTATTGGTTAGCATCAAAAAGCTGACAATGATCAAAACAATTGCTAAGACATGTAAACATCCTCTGCACTCCAGACTGTCCCTCCACCATGGCCTCTGATACCAGGAGGCACTAAGTAGTTGTTAATACTGACTTGTTAATGATTGCAACCCTAATAAAGGAGTGGACAGTATAAAAAGAAAAGGCAGTGACCTCAATATGTCATTTGCACTGTGAGTAAATACTCAGTTTTTCTTTTTACCAGTGGCCACAGCATTTTTTCAGGGTCTTTTCTACGCTGGTACAGAGGATGGTTTTTTAAACCCATGGCAGTTGTATGACAGCTATAGAATTAATGTTTGGTCTTTTTCCTTTTCCTGTTTCCTGCTGAAAGTCAGGGCATCTTCATTTAGCTTTCATCAGTAGAGATGCCAGCAATGAATAATAAAACATGTGAAAACCTAAGCTGACGCTGGTTTGTACCTTTTTACTTTCTTTTTGAGTCTCCTAAAACCATGTCTCTGTGATTGGCCGTTCTGCGAAGGTCTTCGCCTACGCCCCGTGTGTTTGGTAGAGGAGGAAGGACTCGGTAATTCACACGTGCAAGCTTAAATGAGCAGTAAAATGTTTGAGCCCTCTCACCCTTCAAAGCAGTGTGCCACTGTTAGGACCCATCTCTTGGCGATGAGAACGCAGCCACAGATGTGTCCGCTGGGCTCGCTCTGCAGGGAGCACTGCCACGGCCAGCGGCCCGGGCGGCTGGTCCTGCCCCCGAGGATCCTCTTGCTCATGCGAGCGGCGGGGCGGCGGCCGCAGTCTGCGGGAACAGAGCGCGTTAGGCGGCACCGCAGGGGCAGCGCCAACAGCACCTTCTGCGGGAAAACTGGGCACACAAGGGTGTTAGCAGTCGTGAAATCACGCTGAACAATACAGTGAATGAGGCAAGCACCGACCGCACCGCAGCATCAAACACTGAGCCATTCTTAGCCTTCCTTTGTATCAAAGGATTTGCTCTCCGGTTACTAATTTTGCCTGGATCAGCCTGAAATATTAACCAAGCTAAGTTTGGGATCCTGACTTCCTTTCGCTCAGGAGGTTTCCTGGGTTTATGTCTTCATCCTTCTGTCAGCTAGTAACATGTCAGGCCTACTTTGTACTATCCAGAAGAATTGCTTCTGGAAAATCTGCTCAGCAATAATAAGGTTTTTCTTAAGTCAAGTGTGAGGTTAATGTCATGCCGTTTACTCAGCTACACATCAGCAAACTCGCTTTGCCTGTAGAAATTACTAAGGGAGAATATTTAAAGATCTGAAGACATTCTAGTACTTTGTCCATTACACTTTAAAAGCCACTTCCACTAGAAATTACACCAGATTCCCGCCTGCCAGTTACTATTCTAAAATAATCCTTCACTTCTGTTTCACTTTATATTCTGGATTTGAAAGATGCCAGACTTATTATTTATCCTGTTTATACTCAGTCTGATTTAGAGAACAAAAGAACACCACCAGTTTCTGCAATCAGCGTCCCAAGGGAGGATATGCTGCCATTGCATGTACCTGGGAAATTAGTGGCGAAGAAATAAATTGGAGCAATAGTTATTTGTAACTTACAATTCTTAATGTGTTCGCTTAACTTCATAGAGTAAGCAGCATATGTCAGAACAAAATACCTTCAGCAAGCTCCTTTGAACTTTTTCCTTTCTCTGATGAGAAATATTTTGATTAGTTTCCCAAATCTAGGTCGTGTCTTGTAATTACTTTTCCCTGAGTCAAGCTAATTCATAGTTCAAGTGTTCTTCAGCAAAGCTCTCCTTGGCTTTAGAACATGGTTTCATCACAGATGAAGAATTTCTGCATTTTCAAACCACTTAAAATTGCACAACCTCCTGTGCCAACAGATTTGGTCAATAACTTTCTACTTCAGGTTCTTCTGTCCCCTTGAACTTAACAAACAGATCACAGCTTCAACTGCCCGGCAGACAGTCTGCTAACCACTCTGGTGGTTAAGGATGTTTTTAGCAGGAAGTTTTATCAAATTACTTTTTGGAGCCTGACTGCTGATAAAATTCCTTTTGTGGTATCAGGAATGGGCCACCTCAACACACAGCATCCTAGTCAAAATATAAGAAAAGATGATGAAACTGAGTAAAGTAGGGAAAAATAAACCCAGTGCAGAACTGGATGTTGCAGAGGTCTAGTAAAAATTTCAGAATGAATCCACACTAAACATCTGCATCTGTTAAAGAGATTTAACACATTTTGTAAAATATCTATTTTATATGCACTTCTCTCTTACCTTCTTTAGTGCAAAAGAGAGCCACTTTGCTTCTGCTTTGACACGTCTGTCTAAATATTGAAACAAAACATGGTGGAAATCTCATTAATTGATTAATTTTGGTAATTTGAAAATCAGTACATATATTGTATTCATTGCTGTAATCCAGCTGTTAAAAATTACCCCAAACTGTAAAAAGAAACTCAAGGAGCTTCTTATGCCAGATCATCCATGGTTTCCAGCATCTGCCTGAAGATAATTCAAAATATTAGTTCAGCTTTACAATGCATTTCATGAGTGGGTGCTACATATTTTGCAGACTACCTCGCTCCCTGGGCATGGATCCAGCTGAGGTCAGCTGGGATGCACAGTCTGTCAAGTTCTTATTTATGGCACCTGAAAGCACAGATTGCCGGTCTCCTCTTCCTTACAGTCAAGGGACAGGATGTTTTTTGAAATGGCTTCGATAACAGATGATCTTTCATGCCCTAAGAGTTTGGCTATTTTGAGAGAATCCAGGAAGTCTGCCTAAGTAGGTATTCAAACAACAAAAACTTACAATTTCTGTTGAAAATCTTCAGATAAGAGAGGGAAGAATTGATTATTTTTGTCAAGGGAGGAGAAATCACAGTTAAATCGGGAAGCACTGTTGCGCAACTAGCTGACTGCCTTTTTATTTCCATAACTTTTTCATTCCTACTGTGTACCTGCTTTTCTGAGTCAGGTGCAGAGCTACATCAGACTGGATGCACAGCTCATTTCTTCACCAGGTAATCCTCTGCAGACCTTAATCCCAGCAGGTAGGTAGAATCTTTAAAACTGCAACCACCCAAAAAGAGGCTGCATTTCATGTTAAGTCATAGATATTAATGTGGGCAAAACAACAGTGTCAGCCAGCCCACCAGATTACCCTGAATCTGGAATTTACCCAGACCTTTGTCCCTTACATTGCATATACCTCATTCATATACCGTGCAAATCAGTCTATTTCTCTTCCTGAAAATACAGACCATAAAATTATTTTTCTAGAGGTAGACAAGCAATTTTAGGAAATAAAATTTTGTGCACAATTTTGAGAGGCAAACAAAATATACAGAATATAACTGAGACCAGCCATGCTCATGTTTTATGCTTGTTTCTTTGACTTACCATACAGCCAGCTCTAAAGAGAAACTTTAAGCTTTTATGTGTGCATTGCCTGCGCTGTGCCATTCCCTCCTGTCAAAACTTTATGAATTAGCAGTGTTTTTGTTAGTTCTTGGCCAAGTTCCCATTAGTTCAGAAGTCTGGCAACTACTTTAAACATACCACATACTCCACAGCACAAACATTTTACATGCTGCAGTTGATCCAGATGAATACACCTAGACTGCAGGGCTCAGGAGCACTCCCCAGTCATCTGGACTGGATGCCTGATGCAGCCAAAACAAAAACAGCCTCACCCTTCATGCACCCTTCCCCCTTAGCTTCTCACTTCTTGTTATCAATTTTCTGAATTCAGGGGGACTAGAACATCTGTGTCCTATATGTTACTTTCATTTATGCAATAGGTTTAACAATAATCCTCATTACTGATGTTTTCCCTCCTTTAACTTGCACTTTGGGCAAAACTAAATCTTTTGCTACTAGAATTTGTAACTCAGAGGCTCCAGATCTGCTACTTCATATGTTTCCTAGTAGACATCTTTCAAAAATGTCAAAAAGTACCTTGAAATTTCTGCTTTGCATTTTAGTGACTGAACAGAATATGATTGTGCATCTGCCTTTGCATCTGGTCACAACCCAAGGTGTTTAGTCTTGTATTACTCTGGAGAAAAGCATTTAGATACTGTTAGGCTAGAGGAAAAAGACAGTGAGAAAGGAAAATCAAAGAGTTAAAAAGACAACTTTCAAGTATCAGGCACTGTTCAGTAATGGCCCTTCTAGATGAAGAAATATAAATTAACTTAAAGGAATGGGGAAAATACTAATGTAAAACAAAAAAGGTACAAAACTGAGATGTAAGAAAGCAAAATTAGGTCCTTGCAGGCACAATCTTTTTAGTATTCTGTCACTAGGGAAAATTTTGAGTACAGAAAATAATGGAGCCAAGCAAAAGAAAAGTAGATTTCTTCCTCAGATTTTGTGTCTTCAGACATATTGTATCTCTGCAGTTATGCAAGACAATGTTTTCTTGTGAAACAGAAGGATTTTCTATGGAAGGAGGATGTTCTGAAAGCTCCTGGGCATTTTAAAGGGAATAGGGAAACCAGGAATCTGCTTTTTGAAGAATGCAGTTGCCGATGGGGATTAGGTGGCTCTCCCAGTTTTGCCCTGGATTTCTGAGTTCATTGGCTCTTCAAAGTCACACTCTGAATGTCTCAACCATGAGATCCTGGCTTCTCATTAGTAACTACCTGTTTATTTGTGTTAATTAAAAGGAATATACCACCACCTGAAGCCAGAGCTAAGGAAACCTACTGTAAGTGGATATAGCCTCTACTGAAGAAGCTGTGGTTGCTCCAAAATTAATCAATCCAGACTACACGGGCTGCAGAGGATGATAAGATGTTGCTGCAGATTTTACTAGATAGTACTTGCTGGACTTTCTTGCTCAGCAGAGATTTAATGAAGCTGTCTGGTCCAGGTGCTTCAAGGGCATCACCTTTGTATCACTCAAATGCTTTTATTCTGCCGGAACAGGCCCCCAAGGATTCACAAGATGGTCTCAAAAGAGAGTACAGTGGTTGTAGACACTAAAATCATTGTAGACTGTATCTTAACAACTTACAGGAGTATGTGCTGGGATTTATACACAGATACCTTGGAAAAAAAGAGCTTACCAAAGAGTTTGTCATCCTGCATTGGTAAGTGACTACCCACAGCAGTGAAATAGGTCTTATTGACCTGTTACTTACCCATTCACTAGAAGTGCATGTAAAGTGGATGCATTTTTATTCTTCCAGTCTGAGTGCAGATTCAGCCATTTTTGGTCCTGCATTTGCTCATTCTCTATTACAATTTCTGTTTTGGATGGTCCTCTGAAACAAATGAAAGACATTGATAGAACTTCTGGTAGGTTTCTATGTTACAGTTATGAAGGTGAAGAGGCCCTAACCTCTCCTGTTTACTCCAAAAATACACATCTGAATGTTATGGCAAAGCCATGAGTGGCAGATCCATAGTTAGGAGAATGAAATCACCCTGAGAAGCCGGGCCAGCCACCATATGACTGTCACGTTGTATTTTCTGACAAGAAGCAGAATTGGAATCAGGAACAGCAAGAACCTTCTGGTGGCATTTACTGTAATGCACACATTGATACTGTTTCAACAGTTTCTTGGCCTCCCAAAATGCAAAAAAAAATAGATCTGCATATGTAAAATGGGTAACAGAAACAATATTTTCTTGCATTCCTGTCACTGGAAATCCATTAAAATTTAACAGTAAAGAGCAGTCTAGGTCTTGTTAATAAGACTTGAGAGTATCTCTAAGTCCAAGCTCCCTGCTTTGCAAAACAGAACAAATCACTGGTGAGGATGTCAAACCCGTTCTTCTGCAGCAACCTAACAAGTGTGTGAGGGTTAGAATGGTCCACCAGGAGATATTTTCATATATCCACTTCCTCAGTCTAGTTATTGCCTGATAGACTCAAGCCACTGAAGAAATTGCTATTTTATTAAATCTTGATTGCCAAATGGAAAAAAATAGAGCATTTCTAAATTACTTTACTTGTCATGCAGCTTTCCAGCACAGAACCATTCATGATTAGCCATCAGTCCCTGTCAATGACAAGGACTTTCAAGCAGTGCTCTCCCATACACTGGTCAAAGGCCAAATTCTAAATCCTGATTCACGGAAAAGAGAATGAGAGAATTTAAGAGAAACTGTGATGTGTCCTTAAATTGGCCTCTGAACCCAATCCCTCATGATAGTACCTGGTAATGCCAGCCAGGATATTAGTTTAAGTCCAATTCTCAGTACTGACTATATTTCTTTCTTAAAAAATCTTTACAAAACACCAGCACTCTTTACCCACTTGATTGCATAAACTAGCAGAGATCAAAGAATTCTGTTTTATGGTAAAGTTGTCAGTGTAACCATATGGAAATATTTTCAACACAGCTGGCAGAATAAACCAAGCTTTGAGGTCATGGCCCTGGCTCCTGCCTGTTACATGACTTATTTTTCAGAACCTTCTCTGGGCATATTAAGCAAATATTATTCCATGATCTACTAACCAGAATGTGCAGGCATATACTAACAAGTTTGCTGCAAAAAGAGTTTTCTTTCTCAGTGCCTGCTTTTAGCATAAACATAAAGATCTCCTCTCTTCATTTCCATATTTTCCACTCTTTTCCCTACCAAACATATTCAAACCATTTTCTTACAATGACATTCTGCCTTATGATCTTCTCTGAACAATGATGTTCACCATAACTGTACACAGTTATGAACTTGTAAACTGTGTCTGATCTATAAAATACGCAACGCAAAAATGTGCAAAAAGGTGTGAGTACCATGCCATTTGATGAATCCAAATCTATACTATACCAAATACCAGATTGTTTTGATGAAACCTGCAGTTCTGAATTACAGATTACAGTGATGTTACAATCATAATTAAGGAGATATGTACTTCTAAATCAAGGTAACAACCTACAAAACACTTACACCTGCATGAAAATTTATAATTATTTTACTTAGCAAAAGTAAGATCATGGCTAGGCCTTTTTTCCTTGGTGGTCACAGCTTGATTTAAAACACTGGAAACCAGGATACCTTAATTTATATCTTTAGAATGCCTTTTATAAACATTTATGTTCCCCCCTTGATGCTGTTTATAAAAGATTTTCTTTTAGATAGGCAAGGGCCTCTACTTGTCTCCTTTCATCTACTTCATGAGAAATAGCCAGAATGAAGGGGACCAAAGAGCCTCATTTCTAGGTGAAGAAAGCTGGAGACAATGGTTAGCATTTGTGTAGAGACCAGAGCATACTCAGAATTGCTAAAGGAGAGAACATGAGCTAAAAATCTTAGGAGTAAAGATTCAGGCTGGTGAGAGCTTCTGAGTGAGAGACTTTCAGAGGGGCTGCTGGACCAGGAGCACACGCATTACACCAGGGGCTGTAAATCACTCAGAGAAAAGGAGGAAGGTGGAGCAATGGGTACTCATTTTAGCCAGCCCCATCCTGTGCTCCAGAAACACAGCAGGGAGCAGGTTCTACTTGGTCCCTCTTGGAGCTGTAGCACACATTTTCTTCTTAGAGTAGACACATTCTAAAGAAAAGCTGAGAAGAATCTTTCATTGGACAGAGCCACATGAACTCACAATTCACAAGGATATTTGGCTCTTCTGAGTATCTAAGACAACAAGGTTATATTGCTAATTACTTCTAGACATCAAGCTACATCTTCAAGTTCAAAGTTCAAAAATAGCTCTCCTGCCTTTATAGTTTAGTGGCCTGCTGAAGTTGCAATATCTTTCAAGATTTCAGGCCAAACAAATAAAGACTCTTTTTTTACTAAACACTTTCAGAATGCTCTTTCACTTCTCCGGAGTTTTCTGTTTTCCCCTTTGGTTTGCATATACCATAACAGCTTTGCTCAGAAACTTGGTGTGGATTTTAAGTTAGTGCTTCTAATTATTACCTGTACTGGAGCAAAAAGCAAAATTGAAACAGTGCTTGTTGACTGAAACCACACATACTGCAAGACAGTGTGCAGTTTTGAGGTACATCAGTTTAAGACGATATTCAGAAACTGAAAAGGATCATGCAAATGGCTTTCAAATTTTCTAGGGGCCTCTGGCACTGACATGCAAAGAGGGTTGAGGGTACTGACCTTGCTTACTCTTGTGAAGAGAAGCTAAGGGACAATTCAACAGGAACCTGCAACTACTTGAAGAGCAGTTAAAATACAACGGAAACAAATTTTCTCAATAGTGCTGCATGGTAAAACATGGGGAAATGGCCTAGACCTACACCTTGGAAATTCATAGCACATGAAAAGGAAATACTTTTTCACTAGGAAGGTGAAGCAGCCCTGGAACAGAGAGCCCTATCCATCAAGGTTTTCAAGACTTGGCTAAACAGAGCAACGGTTGAACTGATCCCATTTGGCAGTAGTTGTGCTTCAAGTAGGAGACGGACTAGATGTTCTCCAGATGCCTGTTACAGTGAGGATTTTATGATTCTTTTGTACAGCACAAACACACTGTAGTGACCAGTGCCTATGATGAAGAGCTGAATCTTAACGAAGGCCAACAGTTACTAGAACAGACTTTTCACACACCAGAGCATATTTTAATATTACAGAGCAGTCACTGAATCACAGAATCACAGAATTAATTAGGCTGGGAAAGAGCTCCGAGATCAAGTCCAACCAATATCTACACACAGATATCTGAAATGCATACATTACTTCAGGGAGTTTATTAATGGTGTCTGCAAACTTAAGACATTCATACCATGGTAACAATAATTCACACCTTTTGAGTGGTGATTTTTTGACCAGATCCCTCACCAGACTTTCAAAATAACATATAAAACCTATCTGCACCACATGACCTTATAACAACTCATAGTGCTATTTGGATGAAATTATTTGCGTACTGAAGTATTATTTTAAAACCCATGGGGTTCTAAAAATCTGAAAAGACCATAAAAGTTTAATTTTCTCATGTGTCTAATATCTGCAGTAAATCTTTATAGCCAGAAGAGCTACACTAGACCTTCCGAGCTCAAACTGCTCAAACATAACACTCAATGAATACGTTTTTGGGTTCCTGTAGTCTCAGCCTATGGGCTTCTCCAAGACTGTGGAAAGTCCCATAATAAAGTAAGTTTACAATAGTTTTATGACAAACAGCAACATTTTATGACTTTTTTCTCCTCTACATTTGAGGTGATAGAAATACCAAGTTTAGTGGTAAAAGACAAGTGTGACTTTCACGTACATTTTCATTTGGTCCCCTGTACTGCTTTCAAGAATGAAATGGGATTCAGACCTATGAAAAAATTCTTCCATGAGACTTTCTTTCACTAAAAAGTTAACTGCTGGAAATTCAGCCAAAAGAAATCTAATGAGGCCATCTGATTCATTGCCCTAATTCAAAATAAGATCAGCCATATCTAAATTCTCTCTGGCAGATTTTTGTCTGCCCTGTTTGGACATAATTTTAATGATGAAAGTCAATATATTCAAGCAGTTTTTCTTATAAAGTTTATTCTAAATCTTCCTGCTTGTCATTTAAGCTCATTACTCTGTCTTTTTTCCATCAGAAATGGAAAGCAGTTTATTCCTAACCTTCTACATATTTCAAGGCTCCCATACCTTCTTCCCCTGACTGACCAAGCAGAGTTTCCAACCTTTCTTCACAGACCATGCTTTCTAGGTCTCTGGTCATTTCTGCTGACCAATTCTCATTTAGCCAAAATCTAACACAAACTGAATACCAAAGTAATTACACATAAACATTCTTGGTTAATTCAGGCCATTTCGCCAGCCTGTCAAAAAATTTTACAATTCTAATCCTGTTCTCCAAAATGCTTTCAGATCCTCCCAGCTTGATGCTGAATGAGAAATTATCAAGCCTGCTCTTCACTCTATCATCTGAATGACTCACAATACCACTGTATCCTCCCAGTCACACTGGCATGCATCTAGCCCCCCATCAATACATCTTTATGGTTTGACAATGAATCATCAACATTCCCATATCATTTCATCTCTGTTAATAGATCCTTACTTATTCCAAAAGTCATTTCACATAGTGTGAAAGTTAAAAGTATATCACAGCTACAGTTTCTTCCCCATCCACAGTGTCTCTGGTATTTCAAGGAATAAATTAAGGGACTCTGACATGATTTGTTACTGATAAATACATTCTGTCTGTCATTAAGACCTTGTACTTCTGTAATTTGTTGGTAATTCAAGCTAGGCAAGTAGTTTGTAAATCTCCATATCTCCTTCTTTTATCCATTTTAATGAAAGATGGCATACCAAACAGTTTCCTCCATTCTCTACAACTTCTCAAACCTATGGCTACCACTCTTGTCATCCATAATGGAGACCCACCTGAGCCATTACTCTTAAATGGTCTTAGATGATTTCAACAAAACTAGCTACTTTGAAGAGCAGTGTATTACCTATTAATTTATTACTCTAGCCTCTTTCTTAAGTCTTTGCTATCTTAGTAAGATAATATGATTTCCTAAGATTTCTTTGTGGTTTTGTTTTGGAGTTCTTCTTGCTTTGCTTTGCTTTTTTTTTTTTTCCCCTGCATAATATTCCTGGCTTTTCTCATTCCTTCTCCAGATACTTATGGTTCTACACCAGTTCTTGTATGTTTTAACTACATGTTCACTCTCTCTAGAATTTCACTTCCCGTTTCAGGTCACTGTACAGCTTACGCCTTAGCCAAGTTAGTCTTGCTGCTTCACAGAAAGATGTCTGCTAGATCTAATGAACATCACAGGGCACATAAAATTCTAACATATCTAATTCCTTTAATCTAAAAGTTTCCTTGAATCTAAGTCAATTTAAAAAAAAATTCCATAACGTATAAAATCAGTTCCTTGTAAAATCAAGCAAAACATTTCAATTTGCAGTAGCACTTATGTAACCCAACTAGGAATTTCTAACTTAAATTTTACTCATTTTTCAATTTCAACTTAAAAATTAGAATATTCCTTTAATACATTTAATTTTAAGCTGTGGATTCCCTTATGTGTGTTTAAGAGAGGAATTTTTAGATTTAAGAAAGAAAACCAGAACCCAGTCTGTGCTCTACATTATAAATGTGCTCTCAGTGGGGAAAAGTAATGTTTCATTAGATAAGCTGTACAACAGAAATATTTAATAAACAGTTTTCAGAGCATTCTAGTCTGCTACCTGCTGATCATTGTGTACAACAGTCAAAGTTTACAGTGAAAAACAAGCATATGTCTTGCATACTAAATTATAATGAAAAATAAAGAAAAAAAATAGAAAGCAGGGACTAATTTTAGGTTATGAAGTTCATCATTCTGTTTGTAACACATTTGGGATACTTCTGTACAGCAATGTTTTCAATACCTTATTCTCCCTATTCCGTTCAGAAAAACTCCTTCAAATGTATTAAATTCCAAGTTTAGAATAAAGTATAATCCATAAACTGGATTACTTCTTGCTTCCCAGTAACAGTGACACACGTCAGTTTAGTTTCTATAATTCCATCCTTTTAAAGCCTCATGTGACAGCAGGTTTGAGAAAGGAAGCCTTGAGTTATTCCAGAAGGCAATGGATTACATGCATATGGGCACTAATTTAAAACAAATTAGGCCTATTTCAGAGCTGGAACAGCATCTGTTTCCTGTCTGCATGTATTGGTCAAGATGTTTCTTGGTCTTGAGCAGAATTCTCTAAAGCCACAGCTGTGCCATAGAATATGGAGTAAGAGAACAAACCCTTGATTTTAACAGCATTAAAATCAGAAATACCTGAAATTTTAATGTGAAAACATATTGAAACATAGAAAATAAAAATTAAAAATATTCACTGCATTGATAGAAAAAATAAACATGTATGATTAAATAATTCTTTAAATTTTTTGATAGAAAGTTGGTAATCACTATGATATTTTCAGATTTCAAAAACCCTTCAGTCCTATCTCCTAGCTGATAAACTGGTCAAACCTATGAAGAATGAGTTAACTCGTAATTATACTGAAAAAAAATTTGCTTGCTTGCTTTACCTCTGTGTGCTGGTTTTAGCTGGGATAGAGTTAATTTTCTTCACAGCTAGTCTGGGGTTGTGTTTCAGATTGGTGCTGAAAACAGAGTTGATAGAACTGAGGGCTGATTTCATTCTTGCTGAGCAGGGCTTACACAGAGTCGAAGACAAGAGTCTTACACGGAGCCTTTTCTGCTTCTCACCCCACTCGATGAGGCTGGGGGTGCACAAGGACTCCGTAGGGGCCGCAGACAGGACAGCTGACCCCACCTCTCCAAAGGGATATTCCACATCACTTGGCTTCATGTGCAGTATGTAAAGTGGGAGGAAGGAGAAGGAAGTGTGTGGGGAATGTTTGGAGTGATGGCATTTGTCTTCCCAAGTCATCATTACAGGTGAAGTAACCCATTTTCCTGGAGATGGCTTAACAGCTGCCTGCCCATGGGAAGTGGTGAATGAATTCCTTGTTTTGCTGTGCTTGTGTGCATGGCTTTTGCTTTACTTATTAAACTCTGTTTACCTCAACCCATGAGCTTTCTCACTTTATTCTGCTGCATTGTCT
>QWTY01006179.1:0-17289 GCA_008033365.1 Pseudorectes ferrugineus | reverse complement strand
GAGTTCCTCCTCCTGGGCGGAGCATCTCACAATGGGATGGTGAGTCATGAGGCAAGGCACTGATGGGCCCATTAACAAGGCACTGATGGGCCCATTAACAGGAGATAGTCCAGAGCAAGTTATCTGTGAGTCATGCTAACGAACATTTGCCCCACCTGCTCTAACAGCGTGGGAAGATGATAATAGAATACATACTGTTGGTTACATCTTACATTGTAACCTAGGACACTAATGCATACTTTTAAGAAGCTGAGGAAAGTCCAAGGGGTTTTTTTATTCTTTTGAAATTGGAAAATTCAAAGGAATTTGAGTCTCTGTTGCCTGTCACCTGAATCAACATTAAAATATTGAAGTCACCCCCTTTAGAGTGGAGACACTTTCAACAACTTCTGTGCTTCAGTGCAGAAAATGGGGATAAGACTCCTTAGCACTAACTTAGCACAGGATAAGACTGGGGTCTTCCTCCATGGAACATTTTTTTTTCTTTAATAAATACTCTATAGTCTAATAGTCTGGGTGGTCTGAGTCCCTGAGGTCCTCAATCTCAAGGTTGTGGTGGTTTTTGTTGTGCTCAGTGCCCATTTTTCCAGCAGGAATTTCTGTCCACACATTAAGCTGATTTCAGATCCATTTCTTCTGTCTTGCTGATACCAATATGGTACTCATAAAGAGTAAAAAAGCAAATATATAATCATACTTGACTTCTCATAACTGCACTGGCAGTTGGCATTTTAAAGCAGGAGAAGACACTGAGCACAAACATTTAATTTCCATTGCCCCCGTCCCAACATCGGTGACATTCATACCAACCGCCCTTTTTTTTTCAGGAGGGAAAAATGAAGGAGTAAGCAAGGTAAGGGAGGAGCAAGAGGGGACAGGAGATAATCTAGGATCACAAGGCAATTTTAATTTAAAGGGAAGAAGAAAATGTGGCACCATTTTAATAAAGCATTCCTTTTTAAAAAGCACCAAGGAGTTTAGTACCTGTGCCTGAAGAGATGAAATTCAGTTAATTTTGCCAGTTACCTGATCTGTGTGTCAAGATTTCATTTTCAGTCTTGTTTGATGAATTCATTTCCACACGGGACAAGTTTGTGAAGTACATATATAAAAACTAAAACGTGAGACATTTTCTCTCCCTCTCAGCAGATATTTTTATTTAAAATACTGTCATGGAATAGTCAAGAGTACTTAAATCCTGAAGTTAATAAGTAGTTAATAATCTTCTATTTTAGTAACGTCAGTGAGCAGATCCTTATAATGAACAAAAAATAAAATGCATCTCCTACTCAAAATACATTCTGAAGTAAGAATCAGTGTACAGAAATAAGGTGTGAGTGTGGCTTTGCTCATGTAGGATGTACTATGAAGTAAACTGTCAAAAAAGTGATGTAAAATTAGTGCAAGAGAAACAAAGGTCAGGTCTTGTCCAATAGTGAGAGAAGCTAAGTGACTAGTTTGGTACAGCAGAAGTGGGGATTTTGACTGTTTATCTGTATTGCTAGTCCTTTCACATTAATATCAAGAAACTCTGGAAATGTATCTTAGAAATGGAACCTGGATGTTTAATAAGTGGGATATTTTTAAAATAATGGAGCAAGATTAAAAGGAATTTTCAGGATTTTTGCAGATAATTTCTGCCAGCCAGGACAGTTTCTGTAACCGATCTGTCCAAACCCCACAAAATCTTGGAGGAAGATTTTTCAACAGAGGCATTATATCATCAGATGAAGGTGTTGAAATAATATTAATTCTTAAATTTCATGTGCAGTCAGGTTTTTGGGGGTTTTTTTTGGAACAGTGAGACTTCTTATAGGAAATTCACTAATGAAAATAAATGTTGCCCGTCCCAAGACCAGCATATGAAGAACTATACTGATGTGTCTCAAATATTGTGGCTTTCTTTTAGACCTGGACCACTGTATATGCTATACTACAGCATCACACTGAAATTGTTATTTTTCCCATTTATGTATAACAAGGAGGAATAATAATTCTTATGATATTACACAGATATATTGTCAGATACAGGCAAGAAATACTATGTTTGGACTATAAAGTTAAATTTCTCTCTCTCCAGAGAATAAATAAATGTATTGTATCACACTGTGGTCCTGCAAACTTGTTCAATATTTTAGAAAAACATTGTATGAGTCAAATGGTTGCCCTAAGGCTTTTCTGATAGTAGGAAGTTTGCCTTGCACTTCACGGAACTGCATTCATTTATTGCAAAGAGCGTAATTTATCAACACATTTATTCTTTGGCCTTCCATTTTATATTCAATTAAATAAATTAGATTTTATTTTATAATTAAATATAATACCCATTTGTATTTATCTGCATAGGGGCTGCTTTTTGCACATTTCTCTGGGAGTAAATCAGTCATTATCTACCCACAGGAAGAAAAACTGAAGTTTTGTCTTACTGGAAAATGTTGTCTGAAGAACTTTTAAACAGACTTTTGCAAAACTGAAAAAAACTGAAAGCACATAAACACTGTTATCCTGAGACTATTACTGTCTTAATATTATTCTAGGCAATAATGTCATCTAGGGATGTTGTCATTTAAAGACAGATAACATACCCATTTCTAAATAATAGAAGAATGTTGAAAGGCAAATTGGCTTAATTAGGCAGATAAATTTTGAAAGACTTTTTAAATACTAAAGAAAGAAATTAATTCAATGTACCATTTCTTAGATAATGTGATGTGCTACGTGAAAATAGCAATTGCATAATTTTATTTAGTTTTTTATGAGATATTATGCACTTCATAATCTCAGGGAACGTGTATTTGCAGACTGGTGATGGGATTTCTCCAAGTGGGAAATGTGAGGGAAAACAGCATTCTGAAGATTTCACAATTCTCTCTATATTCACTTGTCATTAAAGCTTCATAATAGCTATGCAACTTGATAAACCAATTGAGTTTAAATTGCTTGCTTTGACTTTCTTACTGGAACAACATTAAGTGCAAAATACAATGGATCTGGTGAGATCTGTAGCAAAGATGTTGAGGAGAATTCAGATAGTACGTCAGCAATGCTGTATGTTTTCTGCCTTTGCCCAAAGACTCTTTGGGCATTTCCAAATACTTATTACCAGAAAGTCAGAAGGAACATAATTTTATTCCCTTGGTAGTTACAAAGTTAGCTGAGAGATAGGTTAAAAGGCATCTAAATATTTTCTTTCCAGTAACTTTGATTACATAGAGCTATGTTACATGTGCCCTTACTCTGTGACCTACCAAACTCCGTTCACGCTGAACTGTGAATGTAGAAAGCTATAGAAACCTCTTAAAATTTTAAAGCAGAGGATTTGGTGTTTGTTAAGTAGGCAAAATTCTAATTAAAATACTTCTGTTAGTTAGGGAAAGTGGTGTCATTTCAAGTGCTGCATGCTGTCAATTGTTATGCAAGGTTCTGCATGTTCATATAATTTCATTTGAAAATAATTATTTCCTGATAATGACTCAATGGCAAAACAAGAAGTAAAGAAAGTAAATTTAAAAAATAACCTTGATAAATTTATCCACAGCATTCTGCCTGAGTTCAGAATTTAACAACAGTGAGTAGTGGTACGACTCAACACTGCTGTAAAGCTAGGATTATAAATAAATAAATGCATCTCAAAAAACATATTTTTGTTTGATTTCATTATGCTGTTTATTTATAAACATGCCTGCAGAGCCATCTGTCTTTGTCAACTGCTCTCTATGAGGCCTTCTTCCAAAAACCCCAACATTTGTTAATACCATATATGTCTGTACTAAATCAGGTTGTATGAGGGATTTGGATTTTCCTTCTGAACCTTCTGAAAGTTAGCTCTAAGGTCTTTTAAAGGAGAACAGAGTGTTCTCATTAGAAAAATGCAAATCATAAGTCAAAATAAGCTTCATTTGGGGCTTTGTTTTGTTTTGTTTTGTTTTATTAGCTTACAGATGTTGAGTATGCAGTCCTTTTATGTGTTTTGATTCAAATAATTGTAATGTCCAGTCAGGTACAGTTCTTCTGGTTTTTTTAAACTACTTCTGCATATTCCTGGTGTAGGAAGTTTGGCCAAATGTTTCATAAAAGTTTTCTTCACTGACATTTCTATAGTATTGACTGGCAAAGGGTTTGATACTTTGCAGTGCCCTGTTCAAGAGAGAGTTCTGCAGTACTCTCTAAAGTGCTGTTGACTTCACATTAAGGTGAATACTGAGACAGAGTGAAATGAGTGATTTACCAAAGGTTGGCATGCAGATGAAGAGGGAACAGAATTCCATTGTGAGGCTTCTCAGCCCTGTGCTTTCAGAGAATGTACACCCATGCTACGCCTATGAATGATCTGTGCCTAATGTAATAACAAGGAATCCGCTGGTGCTCTTACCAAGCTGAAGGAGAAAAGATGAGAATCTGCTTGAAAACAGAAGCTGGTGGTGTCAAGAACTTGAAAACCGCAGTTCTTTTTTGAGTAGGGTGATGAGAAATAATTGGTTCTTTTCTGAGTAAGAATATATAAAATATGGGAAGGATGTCCTCCTGTTTATGCCATCTTCTTAAACCAGATTTTCAAAAAAATAATTTTATATGTTGTTCTTCAAAGTTGAACGTGCAATTGGCTATCAGCAGTCTTCCCCACCTTAATTTTCATACACTTGTTACTCTACTCTTTGTCATCTTAACTAAGAAACTAAAAGGCTTAGAATAACTCATAGAGGTTAACAGCCTCAAAGATTTTGGCAATTTACCACAGAATAATATAAATAAGTGTCCTTTTGAAAACTTGGGAATCAAGTAACAGCTAAGTGGCAATATAATATAATTTTGTGATCTATTCCTTCCATGAAGCAGTCAGTGTTGAATTTTGTGTAAATAAACTCAAAATAGTATCAGTCTCTGGCTTTGTATCTCAAACTGGTTGTGGAATAAGAGATCTAACACTATGTACAAAGAACTCTACAAGCCTGTGCATCTTTGTTATTAAAGAATTTCATTTTGGAGTAAGCTATTCTAAAAACCCCTGTAAATTGCAATTCAGCCCAAATTAGTATATATCTGGTTTACTGGTAATTTGTTTATGAGACTTAGAAGCCTAAACTGAGGCTGGAGTACTTGAACCTTAAGGCTGACAATAATGTGTTTGTACTCAGCTAGGTGTTTTGTAAAATGGAACTGACACCCATATCAACTTAGAAATCATGAAAAAATAATGTAAGACTTACATATCAAGACATTGCAGTAAGCTGGAAACTAGGAGTTACTGTGGGGTTAATGAATAAAGGAAACAATTACAAATTAATGCAACTGGGTTTTTTTACAAAATTGGTTTTTTTGTTAGTTCTAGGCCTGAAGCAGTAATATCTGGCTAGAGATCTATGTTATATTTGTTATGTGAGGGTATTTATTGCATGAGAAGTAATTGCTTGCTCATGCTGTGAGGAACTTTTTGGTAAAGTACCCCCTACTATTACAGAAGAGGTGAGATTAATAGAGTATGTGTTTAGTTTTATGCTTAATCACAATGGTATATAGCCTGTGCATTTTATTCATGCGACTCATTTTGCCATTAAACTTTATGGCAACTTTAAATTTCCTAACCCCATATTTTAATAGCCAAGTTCAACCCAACCATGCAGTATAATGTACTAAAAATTTTTCACAACATCAGTGGAGGAGGGAATCCAGGATGTCTTAACTCAGTTTTTCCTTTCGTGTATTTTTCTCTTATACTGTAGGTTATAGGGTAACACCAATGGCTTGACCATTTGTCTGAGCTCTTGATTTTGCTCACCTTCTTTCCCTTATTTTGTGTTTTACCACTCCCTGGGTAACTGGGAAAAGGGCTGTCTGTAATACTAAAAACATGAAGAAGAAGAGAGAATGGGAAATTCTTTCTTCTGTAGGTATGTAGTAAATTTAGGGCTACAGCTATTATGAAAATTTAGAAGGGAAATACAATCTGGACAACCTGTTTGGAAAATGTTGCAGTATCTTTGAAGAAAGTCTCTTTTTCCTGAACCTCTGAAGTTTTGTTTTCTCTTCTCTTCCGATTGTTCTTAGTTTCTAACCCTTGGACCCTTCCTGAGAAATCCCCAGAGCAGCTCAATATGCTCCCCTCACACTTCTTCTGTTCTAAACCACTTACTGCCCATCATAGTGGTATTTGAATGCCTCACAGAGTCACAGGCTTCATTAATAATTGCCATCATCAAAATAGTTTCCTCTCCACACTCCGTCTGTTCAGTGTTTTGTCATCTTGTAGAGCCTACACTCAGGGAAAGACTTGCTTTCCAACAGCTCTTCAGCTGTTTCGGATGGCTGAGCAGGCCTCAAGAACTTTGCAAAAAATTTTTAAGAAGTCAAGTAGCATTGAATACCCAGTAAATTAAAAAGGAAACTTTGCAAAACAGTTTATGTCTATCATTTTCTGTAATTATTTCCATCTTTTCATCTGAAATTTGAATGATTATCAGTAATTGTACTCCACTATCCAGAACACTGCAATTTCTGTGATAAAAATACATCTTTCTTGCTTCCAAATTCATTAAGGTCTTTCACTTCCTCACCATGAAAATCATGAGCTTTCACTTATTACCTACAAATTGGGGCTATCTGCCACTTTGCAAACAAAATATGATCTTGTTTTTTCTTAAATACTATGATTTTGTTCTCTATTGAGCAAATGCCACTGTGCTAAATATATGGCATGGGACTGCATTTTCTGAGGTCAGTCCTGAAGGAAGAACTGTTGTCTAGAAGGAAATAGGAGATTTCTAGCATTTCTGGCCACTGGAGAAAGCAATAGAAATACATAGAAGCACAGTAGAACATATGAGGTAAAAGAAAATTTGCTTCCTCATATGCTCCCTCCTTTCTGCCTCTTCTGTTGCCATACAGGAAAGACACGTATAAAACCAGATCACACACATGTCATGAAGAGATCTATTATATATTTAAATTTGAATAGTGTGAGTTTGAATTACCACGAAGAGCACAAAAATAGATTAAGGATGAGAAATTAGAGTAGAATGTCATTGTTCAACAGGCGTGGTTTGAAGATTCTTGGTAAGCCTCCAATTTCATCCTTCTTAGCACTTTTATCCCTGGGTTGAGTTTGGCTTCAAGAGAGAAATTCAGAATGGAGTGTTCATTCTCAGCTGACAACAACAACACAGGGCTGTCAGGGCAGTGGTGGTATTCGGTAAAAAAATGGCACAGTAAAGGCAATTTCTAGTCATGCTCAAACTATAAATTATATTTTACTCCCCACTGCCAAATTTATTACACAGTTAAATAATTTGGCTTCTGGAACTCAGGAGGGCTTTGTAATTGTGAAACTGAAAAAGTACCCTTTTCATCCATCTAATATGGGTGCCAGAAAGGTAGATGCTTGAGAAGTATTTCAACATTACCCAAATTTTTTTCATAGTAGGTGAGATGTAAACATACTTTTTACAAATTCAATATTTAGAAAAAATATAATAATTGAAATCAAGAGAATTGAGCATAATAAATCCTGGATCATACATTTCATGTTCTGAATAAAATGCAAGTCACTGAGTTTTGAATCAGTGATTTCATGTCAATGTCCCAGTGTCTGCATAAACATAAACAAGATTTTTGTGGGTTATGGAGGCATCAGAATCCTAAAATTATATTACAGCTCTGTAATTCAAAGCTGCCTTTTATTCATTTTCTGGGTATATAGAGTTGCATAATTTACTTTTATTTTTACTTAAACAGTGCTATAAAATGTTAAGCAAATGCAGAAGTAATTTGGCAATGTGACTTCTACTGCATTGGACACTGAATGACTGTAAATGAAAACCACTTAAAAATCGAATGGAAGTGTGACTATCACCAGCTTTAGATGTGAAGCTAGAAACGTTGTGTATTTACTTGACTTCAACATGGATGTGTTCTAACATAAGTGAAATAATAGCACAGTAACTGTAATGCAATTGTGAACCAATGTCAGATATCCAGGTCTGGCAGCAAATTAGTGAGACATCTCAGCCATAGGAATGGAAACATAGTGCTATTGACATCTATTCTCTCTTTATTGTGTTTTAAGAAACATAAAGAGATGTGTATATTTGCAAATGTTGAACACTGATACCAGGGAGGGAAATAGGGAAATATACTTGCTCTACACAGTATTACAAGACTAACATTAATGTAATTGTTTAGACCATCTGCTTCATGCCTGTAAAGAAAGTCTGTGAAAAATACTGTAGGCTTTTTTGACTGTTAGAATTAAGATTCTTTATGGTATTCAGCAGCTAAAAGAAAGTAAGTTTTTTCACTTACTTTAGAACAAGATCAGTGTAAAGTATTTTGTAACTAGCCTTGAAGTAGCGATGGGACCTGCTTTCAGTCATACTTCTCTTCTCTGTAGTTCACATTTCATTCCCCCCCTACCCCTTCAGCTGTTAGAATTGGATCTTTACATGTGGTTGCACGTGAAATAATTTTGCCAGTGCTATAGTGGGACAAAAAGCATAGTTAAATTACAGTAGCTGCTATGTGTTTGCTTAAATTGCAGCTATTAATAGGGGTAGTTAATAAGAGTATTGGGCTATCTATGTGTCTCGTAGTAAAAGTCGATACGCTCCAACTACCAAAATATGTCAAGCTAATACCCCTTTCCATATGCATAATCTAGAAAATATATAATGTAAAGCCTGAGGAGCATAATGTATCTCTTCTTGTGTGAGGTTCATGCAATGCTACAGGCTTGTTGGCAGAGTGCCTGGAAAACTGCCTGACGGGAAGGGGCCTGGGGGTGCTGGTTGGCAGTGGCTGAACATGAGCCAGCTGTGCCCAAGCTGTGCCCAGCCCGGTGGCCAAGAAGGCCAGTGGCATCCTGGCCTGTATCAGCAATAGTGTGGCCAGCAGGACCAGGGCAGAGGTTGTCCCCCCGTGCTCAGCACTGGTGAGGCCACACCTCAAATCCTGTGCTCAGTTTTGGGTCCCTCACTACAGGGCCAACACTGAGATGCTGAAGTGTGTCCAGAAAGGGGCAGTGGAGCTGGTGAAGGGTCTGGAGCACAAGACCTTATCGCTCTCTAAAACTACCTGGCAGGAGGTTGTAGTGAGGTGGAGGTCAGTCTCTTCACCCATTTAACAAGTGACAGGACAAGAGAAAATGGCTTCAAGTTGTGCCAAGGGAGGTTCAGGCTGGATTTTAGGGAAAATTTCTTCACTGAGAGAGTTGTGAAGCATTGGAACAGGCTGCGCAAGGAAGTGGTTGAATCACTGTATTGGACGTATTTGAAAGCCATGTAGATGTGGGACATGGTTTAGTGGTGGATTTGGCAGTGTAACATTAATGGTTGGACTCAAT
Source organism: Pseudorectes ferrugineus (assembly GCA_008033365.1). Classification (NCBI taxonomy): domain Eukaryota; kingdom Metazoa; phylum Chordata; class Aves; order Passeriformes; genus Pseudorectes; species Pseudorectes ferrugineus. The sequence goes on along the minus strand of QWTY01006179.1, from coordinate 7,958 downwards.
CTTCTTAACAGTCTTTTCCAGCCTAAATGATTCAATGATTACTATGAGGAATGGCTGAGAGAGCCAGGACTGTTCAGCCTGGAGAAAAATCATCTCAAGGGGATCTTATCAATGCATATAAATACCTGAAATGAGAGTGCAAAGAGGACAGAGCCATACTCTTTCCAGTGGTGCCAACTGACAGGACCAGGGGCAGTGGTCACAAGTTGAAATAAAGGAGTCTCTGTCTGAGTATGAGGGAATACTTTTTCATTGTGAGAGTGACTGAGCACTGGCAGAGGTTGCCTAGGGAGGGCGTGGCATCTCCGTCCTCAGAGGAACCAGCTCTAGATGACCCTATTTGAATGGGAACATTGGAGAAGACGACTTCTAGAGGTCCCGTACAACATTAACCATGCTATGAAATTGTTGATTATCAGTTACAGATTTCATGGGAAATGGAATTAAAATCTTATTACAGGCACATTTTGAATTGATCAATAGAGGGCCTGGAAAGAAAAATAGATGGAGGAAGAAGAAATTGCAAAGGCAAAATTGACTGCAGAGCCTCTGTATTTGTCCTGCATAACATGTTTGTGACTAAGCCAGCTTCCTTTAAAGGACATTTCAGTTCATTAGCTGTAAAAAATATGTAAATAGTAATAAACCATACATACGGCTTTGTACTAAAGCAGTTGAATGTCAGTAGCCTAAGTATCACCCAGAGCCTTCAGCTCTTCACCAGTTGAATTAAAATGAAAATAATATTAAATATTTCATATCTTATAACACTTTTATTATATTAGTTGCCTAGACAGAAGGAGAGTGTATAGTAGCATCAAATTGCAATAGTCTCGCCTCTAATTATATTTTTTATAAGACACTGGCAAGCAGCCCAAAAAAAAATTGATGTGAAATCTGGTTTGCCAGTACTGTGGAATTTCTTCTGTGTTGGAATACAGCTGGGAGGTTTGAAAGTGTTAGGCAGCTGTTGTAAATTCAGGAGCTGGAGGCAAGGAACAATTCCTCTAGAGCAACCCAGAAATTAATATGTTACATCCTTATACAGACTGTGCTATCTTCTGCATAGCATGCATGTATGACCAGTATTTGTTCCTCACTGATTCAGACACACAATGATTTAATTTCATCTAAATTCAATAAAATTATTGCCTTAAGTCAAAAAATTTCACCTTTATTATGTTATTTTTGATGAGACTTTGCACTTAATATTCACTTCCAGAGAGGGTGAGTCCACCACCTTCCTGGGCAACTTATTCCAATGCCCAACCATTCTTCCAGTGAAAAAAAATTCTAATATCTGATCTGAACCTCTCCTGGTGCAACTTAAGGCCATTTCCTCTTGTCCTTTCACTTGAAACATGGCAGAAAAGACTGACCTCATTTCAGGTAGTTGTAGAGAGCAATAGGGTCCCTCCTGAGCCTCCTCTGCATTGATTCAAGCATTTGCTCTGGGGTGATGAGCTGCCTGTTTAGAGCTACAAAATATATCACAGTGATTTCACTCTCAAAGAAACTTGCTCCACAAGCTGGCAAAGTTGGCAAATACAGAAATGTAGAAAAGTTGTCACTGCTGCTATGGCACGAGATTTTCACTGTTTGCTTTCAACTTTGTGCACGAGTCTAATGTCCAGTATTGAATTGCTCTGCCAACCCTAAAAATGTCAGTCTGAGATCGAGCTACCTTTTACTAAATATGTCAATCAGTCCATAATAACAGCGGCTGTAGGGAAGAAATCTTAATTTGTTGCTGAAAGAAACATTATAGGTCTGTTTATTTTTGTTGCACTGTTGGTATTGATTGATAGTTTCAAACGACTGAAGTTTTATTTTTCAGAAACTTCACCAAGAATTTTTCAGAAAAACATCCAGAAACTAAACAATTTAAATAAAAATATCTCCACAGGCTTTAATCTGACAGCTAAACCCATCAAAAAAACTAATAACTTGAGCCTAGTCTTTTTTTGACTCATTTCAAAGCATCAGGTATGAGAAGCTTTTGGTTTTTAGCAGGATGACCAAGTAATAAAATTTAAGACTTAACTTTTATTTTAAGAAGTCATTTAATTCTATGTGTAAAAGAGTTTTGTGGTTTTTCTACATTTTTAGTCAAGCCATGCACTCCTGCAGCAGAAAAGACCAACAGCCTTCTGGTCATCACAAACTGCAATGTTGCCAGCAGGGCAATGGAGATGATCCTTGTACTCTGCTCTGGTGAGACACATCAGTGTGCTGGATCTGTTTCTGGGGTCATCAGTGCAAAAAAAAGATACGTAATTACTGGATCCAGTCCAGCAAAGGGCAGGATGATAGCACATGGGCACAAACTGAAAAACATGAAACTCCATCTGAACAGAGGAAAACATTTCTTTCCCATGAGGACAGTTGAACACTGGTACAGTCTGCCCAGACAGGCTGTGAAGTCTCCATCCATGGAGAGTCTCAAACCCAAACAGACACGATCCTGGTCAACCTGCTGTAAACCCTGCTTGCTCAGAGGCTGCAAGGCTTCACTAAATCATCTCAGGAAGTCACTCCCAACTTCAACCATTCTTTAATTCTGATTCTGTTGATATTCCCTTGTGATGAACAGACTGTGAATGTTTTGTTACTGGTTTTAGCTTGGTTAAGCAGCCAAATTCTCAGATACCTGTCTCCAAAGTGTTGTCCAGGCAATCAACTGACTTTTGATTAAACAAGTATGTGATGGCAACTATACTTTTCACAGACTTTTACCTGGCACTACGTGTAGCACCAGAGCATTTTCAGGAGTCTAGTAGAGTTTAAACACATTTCTAATACCTGTCTGTGGACAGTCTGCACAGCGATGCTTCAAGGTCTGTCTCATACATATGTCAGCATATTTTGCTGTGGCAGAGGGATGCCACTTTTTCCATAGCTGTTCTGTAATATCAGGGGGGTTTGCCACTTACCATAAACAAAACTAGGAACTGCAGAAGAGTGTCAAAGTGATGAAACATGAACAAAGTGTGTAGCATTTTTGAAGAAGTTTGTTTGGCTTGATCTTCAAACAAAACTTTGGCTATTATTTCTCTTTTACCCAAGGTGGTTTGTGAATGGCAAAGCAAGTTTCATAGAAAAGCACCAAAGCTGTCTGTATGTCTGGCATAGCTAGTTGTGTAGGAGTATTTATTTGTGTGATCTGTAGTTTCTTAAGGTAAGCATCTTATAGCTCAACTTTGTAATTTCATGCACCACAGCCCAAAGCAATTGGGATGACTGCTTAAATATTATTTAGCTTTTATCGTGAATCAGGAGTGAGCCAAAAATTTCCATACATCTCTCACTTCAACTACATCTTTTTGTTATCTACATTCAAATCCTGTAGCTGATTTTATGGTGCTTATCACATAAGGTAACATATACTAATGCACTGAATTACAGGTTCAGTTGTTATTTGATAGGTGTAAGACCACAGAAACTGTCCATGGTTCACTGTTCCATGGGATAGCCCATGTAGAGGCAATTCAGTCACTCACAGAATGTAAATCTGAGTTTTGCTTTCCTTCTCACATCAAATGGAGCAGGATTTTTTTCTCTTCTGATTAACAACAATTTTAATTGCATTCATTTACAGAACTTAGAAACATGCATATGGGAAGTGTGTAGAGAAAATTAGTGCTACCAATGAGTAAATGCATCAGTGATTTTTGAATGTACATATATATTTGAATCTATCTATGTAAACTGAATTTACTTTTTTTACTAGTAAGATAAAATTTGCACTGTACATTACAAAAATTGTTTAGTACTCATTCAGTTTCATACATAATTGCTATATTGACTTTAATGACATGACTATAACTTCCACTAGTGCCTGTATTCAAGTATTTTTGTCTAGGATGTGGTCATAATAAGAATATTTTAAAATCTTTTTCCATTTTATATTCAGGTTTGATTGTTTTGAAGTATTTCACTGGATGGCTTCTATAATCAAATTTCTCACTGTGTCTGAGAATTGAAGAAAAACTCCTAGAAATATGAAAGAGAACCTGATGTTTTTAATAACTGTGCTAATTTTTAGTTGTTGAGATTTTCAAACAAGAAATAAAAGCATATTTGAACATGATCTTTAAAAAAAAAAAGAAGAAACAAAAAAACCCATGAAAAAACCTATTGCTAAATTGAATATCTACAGGAATTTTTGAAAGCTTTTTGAGCTGGTTAATCAAGATGAGGAAACAGTAATAATAAAGGAATTTGGGTCTTCGTGACTCAGTGATAATCTCAGAGTTTAGCTGTCAAGCTATCTGAATGGATAACTACTGGTACTACAAAGTACTGTAGAATGTTAAGGGTTGGAAGGGACTTTAAATTATCTAAACCCAATCCCATCCCCTGCCATGGGCAGGGACACCTCCCACTAGACCAAGTTGCTCAAGGCCTTACCCAGCATGGACTTGAACACTGCTAGGGATGGGTCATCCACAATCTCACTTGGCAGCCTGTTTCAGTGCCTATCCACCCTCACATTAAAGATTTTTTTCGTAATATCTAACCTAGATTTCCCCTCTTTCAATTTGCACCCATTCCCCCTTGTCCTAGTGCTACAGTTCCTCTCTGGCTTCTCTGCAGCTCCTCTCAGATACTGGAAGGTTGCTATGAGGTCTCCACACAACCTTCTCTTCTCCACGCTGATCAGCGCCAACTCTCTCAGCCTATTTTCATAGGGAAGGTGCTCCAGTCCCCTTATCAACTTCATGGACCACCTCTGGACTTGCTCCAGGAGTATAATTTCCTTCCTGTGCTGGGGACCCCAGAGCTGGATGCAGCACTGCAGGTGGGGTCTCACCAGAGCAGAGCAGAGGGGCAGAATCCCCTCCCTCGCCCTGCTGCCCACGGGGCTTTGGATGCAGCCCAGGATACAACTGGCTTTCTGGGTTGTGAGTGCACATTGCTGGCTCATGTCAAGTTCTTCATCAACCATCACCCCAAATCCTTCTCAGCAGGGCTGCTCTCAATTACTTCTCCACCCAACCTGTAGGTGTTAAAGAAATTAAGATTTCTTTAATGTAGAATTTCAGGAAATCAATTCCAAATGTATCAAAATAGCTCAAAGTAAAGCCTTCACAGAATTTCAGAGGACAGGTTATGAAAAAAGTCTTATGGAAGAAGTCCCAAGGAAACATGACATGATCTGAAGATCTATTAGCTGCTAAATATGAAGCCAAATGTTAAGTCAAAGACAGAAGTGAATATCTTAACATTATACTTTGAATTTTGGTAGTTATTAACCTTCATTGTTTCCAGTAGTTCATCTTAACACTAGAAGGGTTAATCTGATACTGAAATCATAAATTTGTTTTATGAAAAAGTAAGTAACAGCCATGAATAACCTCCTGATTGTTTTTCCCTTATTTAAAAATGATCTTGGTGTTGATGAAGACAAACATACAAGCAAGATTTTATTTAATTGGGGAGTAAATTATAAGTGGTGTAAGACAGAAATAAGCACAGGGACAAGACTAATATTCAAATTAGAGGATACAAAACAAAGACTGTAGTTTGAAATTCCTCAAATAGTGTTTCAGTTTGGCATACTGAGCAAGCAACACGTTGGAACTACGAACTGCCCTAGAGGGCTTAGGGTCAGCTTAATATCCAGCATGAATGCATCTTTTCGAGTCTTATTCCACTCGAATTCTCTTTTGTTACATTTAAGAACCGTTCTTCTCTTACTATTCTCAATTCGCTCTGTCCCCCACCCCCAATTACATTACTTGAAAGGATACTTCCTTTTCCCAGATCCTTGCCTGACCAGTGATAAATGAAGTGAACATTAATTGAGGGTTGTAGCTCAACAGGAGCCAGTTTGGCTTCCAGTCAACCTCCTGTGGCAAACCAGGGAAATATATAATCCTGACTGATTCCTCCCAGAGAATATTTTTGCCATTTTCAGTGCGTATATTTGAATGTTGGCTGCTCATTTCCCCTAAGGTTTTCTCTCTTAACATTACAAAAGGGAGGGGGAAAAGAGGTAGAGATGAAAGCTTGGACTGTAGATGTGCAGCAGTCGGAGAATACCATCCAGGCTGTGGATAGAGATGAGCCTAGCTTTTATTTTATGTGGAATTATAGGATGTGATGGATGTTACATCAATTTGAGCAACTTGGCTCAAAGCATTCATGCGTTCTATTTACCACTTGTTTTGTTCCTTGGGAAGATGCTAACATTTACTAAACAACCAATGAGAAAATACTTCAGGTGCTGACAAAACTAACATTCGTCAGGGTCACTGTTCTCTCAGCAAGGAAGAGTGAATTCTTATTTTGAAAACCCTTGTATATAAATTCCGTTACTTAATACAATCCTATGCAGTAATTATATTAGTATTATATTATATATAATCCCATATAGTAATATGATTCTATGTGGCTAATAATACAATGCAATGAGATGCAATACAATTATGTGAGATAATTAATAAAGTACAATATAATACGATAGCTATTAATTAATACGTTTCTATCCAAAAGGCCGACTCTGCCACAGCACAAGTGCATCTCAAGCAACAGTGGTGCCACTAGCCATACAAGACTTTAGCCCTTGAACTTGACACAATGAAGCTGAGATCAGGTATTGAGGTAAAGGACTGTGTTAAAAGAGTCCTTTGCAGTACTTCAGTTACAGCAAGAGCTAAACACATGGACTGAAACCATGCACAGTCTTCCTCAAAACTGAGGACTACACTGCAGAGTTCAGGTGTAGCCAGTCCCTGTGCAATTTTGAAGTGTTGTTAATCAGCATTTGTGCTGGTCCCACATTTAAAAGTTAGAAAACGCAGAGCATGATGGTAAGCAGAATTGGCCTGTGTCTCTTCATGAAATTTAGAAACCCATGTGCCTACCTGCTTCCAAATATGGGTGAACATTAATGAAATTATGCAGAGGAAGGTTAATGCATGACTCTAGAAATGTTGTTGTCTTTGTATTCTTTTCCACAAAATCTTACCAATCTGTTTTGTCACTAGAGGACTTGAAGAAATCTTCCAAGATCTAGATATTTTCCCTAAGTAAAAATTGTCTTTTCTTATATATTTTCTTTTTCTTTTACACAGTTCTATGATAAAATGCTTTAGAAAAATAAGTGCTACAAAACTGAGAATAAAGTTAATAAATCAGATTAAAAAATTGAACAAAAAGACAGAAATATTTACAAATATTGTTGATTTGTGTGGGAAGAAGGAAGCAACGAATACAGGAGACGTACTCCAGAATGCCCATTCTTTAAAATGAAAGTCACTTTTTTACCATTGTCCTGTGCAATATGAATTTTATGCAGGAGCCAGGTGGCCATCATCAGCCTATCCTGCGGTTAATGACATACTTCAGAAGTTTTCCACAGCTCTTGTCAACATGGAAGCATTTGACCTCATATAAGAGTGAATCATCCAGGTATTTTGTAAGTTCTACCAAAAAGCCCATAGCACTGACTAGTAAATTAATCATTGTTTGAAAATTTCTTTTGCTGCTACCTGTGTTTAAAAGCCAGAAAAAAAGGCAAACCAAATACTAATTTTTGTTCATTTATGTCCCTTATTTAGTCATTATGACTGAACATAAATAAGATACTTGACAAATCAATGCTTTCTGACATTCTAAATAAGGATATTTTGGCGATTTGATTCACTGTAGTCTGTTAAGTACTTTTATTTGAGGGGGAAAAAATAAAATATGCATTAAAATCTAGAAAAAAATACTTTGTACTTCTGACTGTGAATTGCAGTTTAAATAAGAAAAATATTTTTATTTTTATTGAAAACATACTTTTAGGAGAATGTGTGCTTGAAATTGTACCATGCTATTCTGTTGTCACAGAATGTTTTGAGTATTTTATATGCACCTTTCTTTTATATCTTTGGGGAGTTTTCCATATGTTTTTGGCTTTCCATGTGTTTCTTTGACAACATACATTTCAGGAATTCTGGTTTGGTTTT
>QWTY01006178.1:14051-42631 GCA_008033365.1 Pseudorectes ferrugineus | reverse complement strand
TCTCACTCAGTAATTGTCTTCCAAAACTTTAAGCATCTAGGATCTCCCAATAATTAAGAGACAGTGAAAGCCTAAGTCTTGCCTGCCCTGGACACCTGTCAGCAGGTGAAATGAACTTCTGTAAGGTGCACATGTCTCCCCAGGGATGAGAGAGGTTACCAGATTAAACTATAATTCCTACTTTTAGAGGCTATACTTGATTCATGTTCATATTTTAAGTGGAAATCTCTATCATGGTTGTAAGCAGAAAGTACTGATTTTTACTTTTGCGTGAACCTGGCATCATCAGAGATGATGATATACCGATACAGCCCTATAAGTAATTTCTAAATGCGCAGATTTTATAAACTTGGAGAGAAGAAAATATTTTTAAAAACTGAATTTAAAGGAAATAAATGCACCCAGTGACGTTCATTTTTTCTTCTGTTCTTGGTCTTTCTGTTTTGATGCTTTCTGGGGTGTGATAGCATACTAGAGAAATCTTGCTAAATATTTTATTTTTAATAACATTTAAATTCATGGTGATGAAATCCCTAAGTATCCTGCCAAATCTAGGAGAGGAGGCAAGTCTGTTCTCCACACCATTTTACCATCGTTCCCCAATAAAGACAGGATCTTACAGGGTTTCCAGTCTCAAAAATTCCCAAGAGGTCTGTAGCAGCTGTGTTCAGCAACTGCTGGTGATATCTGGGTGTTGGAAAATGCTCACATAGAGGAGATTTAAGCATAAAAGAAACTCCTGTCCAGATTGAGTGTTGCCTTCTCTTTACTACTTGAGACTCTTACTTAGCTTTGCTCTGCATTGTGTTTTATTTCCATCTTTACACAGAAGCAGTAGGAAATCCTGACTGGGGCACTCTGAGACTGAGGTAGCCTTTAGTGATCAGCTGTGGGTGTAAAATGAGTCCGTCACATTATACCACCTCTATGCCACAGAGAATATGGAGGAGCTGTGGCTCCCCGTTGGATTACCACTCGAATCTTCAAGTATTCTTTTATTCAGCAAAAGCATGGTTAAAATTTTGCAAACCAAGTGTGGCATGTAGGCACTCACCTTCCACTGAGATTTGAACTGATCCACTGCATTACTAAGTAAGATTTTGACTTCTTTATGTGTCACTCTACAGAACGAAGAGCTATTATACTAATGACTAGGAGCATATTTTGACCAAGTTGTGCAAGAAAAGACTTCCTTTTTTTCACAGAATACTGTATTGTGCTCAGCACAGGCTCTGAACATGGACATTTGAATAAAATGCATAAACAATAGGTAATGAGAAAGAAAAAGACTGTGACCAGCTGAAATGATCCCAAGCTGTGTCTGCAATTGTGGCACTATTTGCCAGTTTAAATAATGATGGTTTTGTCACTTCACTTAAAAATGAATGTATAACCACTTGGTTCAGTCCTGTGTATTCTAAAATCTTTGCAATGAAATAATTGAAAAATATTCTGCCCACATGTGCTGAAGCGTATTCTCTTTGGATGTTTGCTTTCTTAAAGGTCATTCACTGCTGCCTGCACTGGATAAATAGTCGGATTTGAGGATCTATTTATCATAAGAAAAGGCACTGTATGAGAGAGTAGGACCGTAACATTCCCTGTCCTGCAACACTGCATACATTCCTGATCACCATGCTTCTATATATGTTATTTGGTGGGAGATCTGAGAAAAGAAATTACCATGATGAGAGACCCAAAGAGCCAGAGAGACTGGCTTCCCAGAGAAGCTGAAGATGCATACAAGTAGCTTGGAGAAGTGATTAATGGCTACTGGGACTGACAGAGGTCTTCCGATATTTAATGGGCATTAACACAGAAGTGACAGAACATTTCAGGATAAGGAAAGTAAAGAAAAGTGTAAATCTTTTGGGATGGGAAAATATTGCGTAAGAGATAGTATATCAGGTCTATTGAAGTAATAATCACTGTCAGTGTATCGTTTTCCTAGGTTTTATTTTTATTTTTTACATGGCTGCTAGAAATTTGCTTTAATAACAATAAGAAGAAATGCAGTCAAAGTAACAAGAAAAAAGCCTGTCAATTTTGAGAGAAAAACCTTCCTGACTGGCAATTTTGATGAACTCTGAAAAGTAGTAAATCCCTGTCTCTTGGGACTATAGTAGGAAAATGGAAAGATGTAAGCAAATGCACAATAGCACTTTTAGACTGACAAAGAACAGAACTAAATTTGATCAGGTTTATTTATTTTAAATTGCAACAATAATCAAAATCTTTAACTTTTAAAAAACACCTTACATAGGTCATTAGACAACAGGATATGTGCATGTATAATGCAAAAGACACTAGAAAAGCCAAGCAAAAGAAATAAGCAAAAAGTTCTACTGTGTTGAGGCACCCCTTCTTCTCTTTGCTCGTCTTCTGAGAACTGTGCCCCAGAGGAAGAGATGGCGTGAATATGATTCAAGTTCATTCTGGAATATAAGCACCTTCACCAGGATTGGCATGCACTTGCCTTGCTTTACCTACCAGCACAGGATGACAAACTTTTATCACCCGCTTAAACATTTGCAGCATGACTGCAAACACCAGGCAGAAGATGCAGTGTCTCAGAAGCTCATTCCTAGGAAGTGTGGGGCAGTGGCTGATGCTACCAGGCTTGGGATGGGCACCCACAGGGTGATGCCGGGGTGCTTGGACCATGCATACTGGTACTCTCCTTTTTGCCCAGGGAGCAAATTTTCCTTCCCAACCTGTCCTCCTGACTGCAGAGACACATTTGAATCCTGCCAGTTGTTCAGCATAGTGGGTTTGAATTATTTTTCTGCTCTGGCTGTAGTGATGAAGTACAGGGCTGCTTGCCAAATACTCCTGGACAACACCGGGTGTAATTTGTACACATTATTGCCACATTTTTTTCCTTCCTTCCTTTTTCCACTCCTGCACCTACATTTCTCTGGCCCAATCTTTTCTTAGATAAACAATCAATCCCTAACTACTTTGTCCCAATTTGTGCCAGTTTTGGGATATTGATCATTGTTATTTCTGTTACCAATCCTTAGGTAATCTTAATCTTCTGTGTTCTTACTGCTCTGGTCATGCAGATGCTGTTGACCTTGCAAGACTTGACTACCCAGAGGTCCCCAGTGCTCCTCTCTAGTTATCTGTGAAGTTTGGCACATGCCTTCTCCTTAACCACCTGTGAAATTCAGACCTATTCTACAGCGCTTTCTGTAGCTGTTGATAGCATCTCACACTGTTACCTATCACATCCAAGGACTTCTCAGGTCGGGTTCATCCAATGGGTCCAGCTTAGCCTCACTGGAGTTCAGTCCAGCAGCCCTGGCACCTGCCTACAGCCCACTCGATCTGTGCTTTTTCTGCCTTTCTCTCATTTTGCTTCACTTGGCATATTTTGCTGTTTCTGAGGTTTGTTTCTTTTCCTGCTTTTCAGCTTTCTTCCACTCAAAAAAAAATCTTTCAATAAATAACCATAACTAGAACTTTAAAAGAGCAGCATATTGTGGTCTTAATCTAGATCTGGCTGTAATTGCTGAAAGAAATAATGAGTCAGAGTCTGGAGTGCCCTGCATGAGCTCTGATGTCATGTGTGATTTCATATTACAGTATGATAAGGGAAAATGGGTAACAGGCTAAATTTCCTTGGCTTAGTGAAGAAATCTATGACCTCCTGCACTAATGCACTGTTATTCTGACTCACCCAGTAGAACAGTTCAGCTCTAAAAGACGAAACACAGAACCAGATCCCTGATGTATGCAAGGACAGAAAGACTGAGGGTTTGATTTATTTGAAAGAAGAAAATTTCTGGTATGAATATACCTTAGATCAACATGTTTAATATGTCACTAGTGTCCTTATCAGAGCTCACTTCTGGAGAACTCATTATAGATCAGCCTAGTCCCTGATTTCCCCAAAGGCCTGTAGCTCCTTGGGTCTCCCCAAATCAAAATTTCTAATACTCCTTAAACCTGAGCTCAGTGCCTCTGAAAAACTGGGTCTGCCCTCAGTCACAAATTGCTGTTTCACAGAGCATCACATAAATTAAAAGTAGTCCAGCTTTTGTCAAAAGAATGTCTAAGCCTTTTTATGTTCACAAGAAAATAATAGACAGAGATTTAAGTGTTTACACATACCATTCCCTTTTTCTTCCCTAGAGAGAAGGAATGTCACAGTCGGTGAGAGTTAATGCTTGCAAAATTGCACTATTTCATATAATTTCTATTAGTGTTGCCAAATGTACTTTAAATATTAAAGTTTTCTTTTGTAAAATAACACAGACTCTTTGCTTTCTTCTATTAAAACTCAAAACCTAATGTGTGTGTGTGTGTTTGTGTGCTTATAAATACGTGCCCTCTTTTAAGCAACAACAAAAACCTGCCTTCAGGGCAACATAGGCATTTATGAAGCAGAGGAGACATGGATTGTGCCCTTAATACTAGATATCATTTGCCAGTTGGGTAAGCTTTAACACACACTGTGAGTTGAGGACAAATTTGGCACTTTTTTTTGGCCTCAGCTGCAAAAAGTGTTTCTACAGGATAGCTGACTTCCAATTCACACAGTACTGATGTGTTTTCCTTATGATAAAATCCCAGTGCACTAGAAATGACTGGTGTTCCATTTCTGCTTTCCATTCCCCATGTTTTCTCCAATTCTTATCAGTGCTTGATTGACACTATTCAATATTTTTCATACTTTCAATGTGATAAAGATCTCTGCCTTTCTTTCCTATTACCATGTCTGGTCTTCTCACATATATTCCAATTCCATAAATAGTAACATTTGAAAAATTCGGTAATGCTTTTTTATTTGTTATTTTCTCTATCTTTGTGTCTTATGAAGATAACATTCCTCTCTTACTTGCTGCACATTACTGCCAACTTTCTAATGTAGTAATTTATAGTCCTCTCCAGACAGTTAGATGCATCAACTGAAACGTGATTTACAGTTAATGAGGCCAGGCCACACATTTTATTGTCTGAATTTACATTTTCCCTGTCATCTGTCTTCTGTCTTCGCATTGGCGTGCCTTATGCAAATCACATACTTAGAGCAGTCATAGTTAAAACTTCAGGCTGTTCTGTCCTTCCTCCTTTGTCAGGTCACTTGTAATTTTCCAATCTATTCAATGAGATTTCATAAGAGATACTCCATGTGGGATTTTTTATCTCTTTCCACTTGGGTATCTCTTCCTGTTGTTTAATGACCTATTGACAGAAGTAGTATATTCTTCAGATAGTTTTGGTTTTGGTCCAGTAAGTCCTTCTCTCATAGTTTCCTGTCATTACTCATTGTATTCCCTGACATCCTTCACTGATCTCATCTTTTCTTCTGTACATTTCATGCCAACATAAAGTCACTTCAGGTCAGAGTTCATACAGTGCTGACTTCTTCCTGTTGCTCCTGTCAGATTCCCTTAAATCTACTTTTCATCAAGTCACTAATCTCAGGCATATGATCTAATTGGGTGGTATGTTACAGAGCCTTAAATATGCCTAAGCATTACTGAATTTTGCTTAAAAATATTCTTTGTTTTCTTTGTTTGCTTGTCATAATTCTCTTCTCTTAAGCTCCTATATAAAGCTGCCTACATCTGCACTCTTGTACAGCCCATGCCATTTCCTGTGGCATTTGTGCACTTCCTTCCAGTACCACAAAGCACTGTTAAATCTAACTCTCAAATCTCAGAAAATTTTCACTGAGGAATTAATATCAAGGAAAACCTGCATATTTTCAATCCCTATAAAACATGTAGAATTTTTTCTTTTAATTTTCCAATAACTTTTCCAAAACATTTCAGTATTTGCAACTTAAAAAAAAAAAAAAAGAGAAAAGTAAGAGCAAAAGAAGCCTTTCCTAAACTCTTGTCTTTCTATTGTATTAATCCATTCTTCTCTCCATGCAGCCTATTTCAAATTCTAATAACAGATGCCCTTAAAAGATTCAAACATACTGCGAATTTCTTTCAGTGTGATACTGTTGTGTTCTGCTGTGGTTTACCCGACTGAACTGCAGGCTGCTTGGCAAAGCTTTCCATGTCATCATTGTCTGCTATCTGATGGCTCTTTACAATGTGAAACTTTGGCATCCTTCTTGTTCTTGAGGAATCCTACCAATACTTTAAACATGCTTGATTTTTTTTTTTTTTTTTTTGTTTGCTACTCATGCAATTAATGCAGTTCAGTTACACCCAAATAATGGGAAAACAGAATATACACTTGCAATTATGGCTGAGCACTTTACTTTGTAACAACATTTTTCATTAACAAAATCTTTCTTGATGCCTTTCAGGTGAGTGAATATTTTTGCCAATTTTTGCATACATTTTCTAAACAGATTTATGTTTGCAAAATTCTTAACTGTTGAATCTAGATTCTCTTCATTCCCATTTGCTTTCCAGTTAGGCAATTTTCTCTTCATCCTCATTTGTGATTTGCACTTTATTTTGATTAACCACGCCATGTTATTCATACTTTGTTTTTAATATCCACTTCTCAAAGAAGTCTTTGTTTCCCTTCAGTCAAGAAACCAAGCATTCTTTTTCTTCAGTAGTTGTATTCTTCTTACCTTTGTTTCAGTCACCTGTCCAATTTTCTCTTTTCATTTACAAACATTTTTATTTTAGTGGAAGCTTCATCATTATAGACAAAGACAATAGCAATATGGAAAGTTGACCCACATTTAGCAGCAATAAAACTAATATTACTTCTTCAAAATAAATTCCATTCTTTAAATTTAATTTTGACATGGAAATTCTGTGGCAAGAAAACCACATATTGATTTTTAATTGGGAATGATAGTGACTCCTCAAATTGGTTAAAATGTCATGATTTGTTCAGGTTTATACGGAACATGTCTTCTGTCATGTTTTTTGTGAATATAGCAAATCCACATCAAAGGTGATTTTTTCTGCTGATGCTGCTTAAAATTCAAGGATTTCTTTCTCTAAGTAAAGGTATTTGAAAATCGTTCAGGCTCTGAGTGTTGGAAAAATTTGTTTCTCTGCCAGTCTCACAAGTGCCAAAGAAAAGGGTGGGTTGGCATCCCCCTGTGTTAGTACACAAAAAGCCTACATGACCTGCTCACACGCCTGACTGCCTTTTCTTGCTGCAGAAAGTCTGGCAAGGAGCCCTAGATAAAGTTACTATTTGCTGGGCCTTTGCATTTTCTCAGCAAGGCTCCTACCCCCCATAGCCAAGTCTCTGTAGAGAAATCAGCATTGGACAGCACCATGCTTTGGCTTTCCACGTCAGTGTCGCAAAATGAGACCACTGGTGGCACAGAAAGGAACTGGGATTGTGGCAAGAGTGAGAGTTCATGATGCTTGGCACCAAAGCATGTGATAAGGGTCACATAATTCAGCATAGGACCTCTTAGTAATGTAGCAACTGGCCCAGAATTTGCTGACTGCTTGTTAGTTATTGAACAATCCCAAACTGTCTGACCAAAACCCTACCCTATGTGTCCTCAGCTGCTTGCCCCAGATGACTAATGGCAACTGTTTTTGAAAGGGGTCCAGGAATGTCTTTGTAGTGCCTTTACTTTTCCACAGCTCTAGCCAAGTCACTATGTACCAAGAACCCTGAAACTCTGAGCCAAAACCTCTCCCTCCTGGTACATCTTCCATAAACAAGTTCTCTGTTGGATTTGAAATACAGCTGACACTGAAATATGCCAGGAAAAGAAGCTTGAACAGAAGAATTCATTGATTAGAAATTCTCTTAACATTAAAAAAGATAGCTTCTTTATTGTTACCACTAGTACAAGTAAATAGGGAGGAAGGGAAAAAAGCAAACTCCTTACACAAACAGCAAGAGGTAATAGTCTCTGAAGTCAGCTATGAATAAAAAAAAATTTAAAAATAAATAAAGCATTCCCGGTGTCTGTTCCTCTATTTCTCTAAGTTTCCAGAGGAATTTGAGGAACAGAGACTAGACATTATATTCTGACATAAATTTTTAGAGATATCACCCCTAAAAAATTATTTTTAAAATGTTTTTCTTTGGGAACTTGTACTTAATTTTGGCAAATAAGAGAAAGGTCAGTAATATTACAAAATCAGCTACTAGTGAAAGGGAAACCACAGCAAACATTCATTTTCTGAACAGACATCTCTCTTATTTCTGTTCTACATTGCAAATGTTAGTATTGTGAGGTTTGTAACAGGAGAGCAATATTATTCTTTGGTCAACAATGCTGTGAACCCCTACTGTCTGAAGAACATGTCAAATAAGATCCTTGACTAATTTAATCAGAATTTTAGTCCTCAAAATTGTTTGAACACAAGCTTTATTCATATCCTGAATTTTAATGATAATCAATGCCGCACAATTCAGAGAGTTCACTTTAAGAAAAGCTTTCCTTTCTTCCTTCTGTGACATCTGCTACTTAAACCAAATGAAAAGGAAATACTTAAAATCCCTTCTACAGCATAACATAAATCAATATATCTTGACCCTTGTCTGTCCCTGAAGTCCCAGGAAGGTGTCCATAGAAGTGACTAAAAAGCCCTGCAATAGACTTTCTTGCTGTTTCCTACACATTTAATGTGTCTATCAAGCTGGTGAAGCAATTTCATTTGCTTTTCCTCTCTCTCTCTATGGAAACGTTGCCATTTCCCCTTTAACTCAGTTGATTTACTCTTTGCTTGGGAATTTGACCTGTAAGTAACTTTGACTTTTAACAAGCACTTTTATGCCACTATATATCCTTTCTCTCTCCAGATGTCAAGTTAAAGTCTTGGCCATTTCAGGTGGAACATTGGAATAGGTGGAAACAAGCAATTTTCTTCTATTTTATAGTTAGTGGTATGCCTTTCTCATAATTTGTCTCTTTGGTTTGATTACCTGCCATTTAAACATGCATTACTGTTCTATCTGCTAAAATATGTACCTTACTCGAATATTTTTCCTCCTCGGGCTTCATTTTCTTACTAAAACAAATAGCAAGAGTCAGCAGCAACCCAACAGTTATGCTCCTCTCCATGCCTCGCTCCTGTCTCTCCTAAATCTTCTACCTGGCTATATCAGAGAGCATTTCTTTACCTCAGTTGCTGGGAAGAATCCAGAACTGTGAGTTAGGTGGGAAGCTGTCTCCTGCAGTTTAGGAGAAAAGGTAGAGACACCAGAATGGGACTGAAAATGACCAGTTGAGTGATCAATCCTATGCAAGTCAATGGGAAATACTGAGAATGGTGAGTTTTCTGATTTCTTCCTAATTATTGTCAGGGCTGTGACTTTAGATAGGGACTTAGCAACAAAGCCTTGTAATGCCTTCTGGTAGCAGAAGAAAATTCAGTATAGTCAGGCTGCTGCAAGTTCTTTGTATTGCATTTTGAATAGTTTTCTTAATCCTCTGTCTGGGTCTGTCCTTAAGATGGGTCACTATTATAAGACAACATGTGTTTTAATTTGTCATTTTATTGGTGAGAAAGCTGGAATTAAATTAGCTATCTACAATATTTGACTAAAATTTCGTTGCCTATTTGAGTTGGAAAATGTAATCTTTATTTATTTGTTAAATAAGCTATGTTTAGCATTAATAATCAATATATTTCTGCAATATGTGAACTGTAGCCTGTATCAGAAAGGCCGTGAAGAGAAAAGGAGGAAAGGTCAAACAGCTATACTGAAGTGTGTCTATTAGAGTTCAAAGAGCAAGATAATTTTCATGTGCAAGAATTCAGACAATATATCTGGGGTCTTAGAAGTGTGTTGCATTTTTATTTATGTTCTCATTTCAAAGCTTGGATTTTCATTGACATCATCTTGTGTAACCATTAGGCAGGTATTAAGAGACACACATACTGTGAGACAGTAGGGGAAAATGTCCTAAAAATATCAGCAGTGAGCTAGACATTTTTCCCTCATCTCTGTATACCCTCTCCCATTCAATTTCTGGCACATAAAGTAAAATGTAATCTGGAAAGAAGGATGTAGTTTTGCAACAGGCATTTTTCAGAATGACTGAAACCTCCAATGGCTCTCTTTGAATAACAGTAGACACAGACAAGAACCAAACACTGGGATAAGTTTCCATCTCTGGTAGTAGGATGAAGGGAGAAACAAGTCCAAACCATAAGATGATGAGGTTAAGAAACACGATAAATAAAATATAATTAATTTATCTTGACACAGTTAACCTCAGTAAGGTAAGTTTGAACAAAGTTGAACATACCAGGATTTTAGCTAATCAGCTGCTTTAATATCTCTCTTCATCTCTTGTGTCTTTTCAGTACAACCACTCCGTCTGTGGCCTCAGATTCCCTTCCAGCTGTAACCTTCCAGGTCAACCTCCTTTTGTCGTCCTCCCCTACAAGTCTTTTTCCACACAGACTTCCTGACTATGCTGTTGAAATAATATTCCTCACAATAGTACCTCCAAAACACACAAGCCAGGAAATACATTGTGTGGCTGCTTCTCTGGTATTTTGTCTGTGTCTTGTCTCTTCCCCCAGGGTTTGCTCTTTGAGCTTACGACAGGTGCATGATTGTGTCTACTCTAAAAGTGATGGAAATCCAGTGCTGGCTGCCAGTGGCTGTCAGATCTCATACTCAGGAACAGATCATTGTACCTAGGCTCTCTTCCAACTTTATAATTAATAATATCAGTTAGAGAACTAGTTAGGAGTTCTTTAGGTTTTTGCGGTATAGTTTGATCTAGGAAGACCAGCTGTGCTGATTTGAGATATTAAACTCTAGGATTTGCATTATTGCTTAAGAAAATGAACTAAAACCTTATGATAATTAAAAAAAACCCAACACCCCGGACATATGTCCTGCCTTTTCTTTTTATGGGCATGCAATCTCTCATCTCAATAGTTTCTTCTGTTATGTTGCCTTGTGCTAACTAATGGTTGAAAGGCCAATAATGTGACTAAAATCTATGCAGTTATCGTGCAAATTGAATCTGCAAAATGAACCTGAAATTTTCCAAATATAACTCTATCAAGACTAGTTTATTGATTAAAGGCTGTGTTTAGTGCTAACTATCCACTTGCCTGCTTCCCAAAGCAGAAGACTGCCATGTTGCTGCACTCACACAAGCATGACTGTCTAGATTGTAGATTGGAATGCATTCAGTTCAGTTCATACATATATAATTTACAGTTGTTATTTTTTCTTAGACAATAGCTTCATGGTATGTCACTTTCTCTTTCCTTTGCCCACGTCTTTCTTTTGGTGAAGAACATGCCTCTGATGATAAAGCACGTGTTGCTTCTCCAGTGTTTTAGAGTTTAAGCACACAAGACACAATAAACTTTATCAGTGTCATCTAATCATGATATAGACAGAGATCTGATAGAGATTAAAATTAAATATTTCCAGTACACGTGTGGTTGTATATTTTTTTGCTTATCTTTCCAATATTCAGTGGCTTGGAGAGAAATTCTAAACAGCTGATATTTCTTTCAAGATAACTGAGAAAAAAATGAACGAAAGAAATGTAAGTAAGTGCCATTGACCTTTCCCTCTTTGTTTTTTTTTTAATCATTCCATAAATCTACTCACATAAATTCTTTTGGTTCAGAAGTTTCAGCTGTTGACTGCTATGAAAACGAACACTTCATAGGTAGGCAATGAATCACTTAAATTTTCAAATTGAGAGTGACTCTCCAAATAGGTACTGATGAGCAGTCTGAACAGCACAGGTTCTGAAATCATCACTCTTGCTCAAGTTGTACCTCACTTTGCAAACAAGAATTTGAAAGAGTGAGGCTGCTTATGGAGTAAGGGTCAATTTTGCAGCAATGAGTTTATCATCATTTACTTTCATCATGGGTTTTAGAGAGTGCTTTATGTCTTCCAAGTAATGCTATTTTCAGTCCCACAGAACAGATGAAAGAATATAGCCTCTGCCAATATTTGCAAGAAACCCTCAGTACTTACTGACTTCAGAAGAAGATACATGTTATTTTATGTTGAAATTTGGTTTTCACCAAAAAAAGTAGGAAATGTTTTGAAAAACTTTGGTCATGAAGCAAAAAGCAAGTTTTTCCCATTCCTTCACTTTAATGTTATTCTTCGCCCATCCAGTACTGTCTCAGAAGCACATCCTTAGCAAACTTTCAAAGCAGTGTGGCAGTTTCTGAATCCTCATTCATACTATCACTACTCACCCTAAGAGAAAGAATTACGTGTAACTGTCATGCAAAGTAGCTGATTGCATCTTTTATGTCAACAGAAACACGACAGCAATAATAAATAGGATGCAATGCAGATAAAATTAACTAAATTACTTAAAAAGTCACATGTTGGCTACACAATACTTGACTGCATTTCCCAGAGAGCTGCACATGTGAAGAGGAGTTTTAGCTCCTATCTGTTTTTTGGTAGGTGCTAAGCTCTCAGATCCAAGCTTAGCAGTATGTCACTGATAAACGATATGCAGACTGAAGGAATCCATGTGTATGTCATAGCCATCTAAATATGTGTTATGCCAAAGTTAATAAGTTATTCATAAGTGTACAAGCCTTTTGAAAATATCCTTCTTTTCTCTAGGAAATTGTCATTTATGTTTATTTCCCTTGCAAACACACAATTCCTTCAAGCAGACTGGACTACCTTTTCACCATAAGCATAATGGCATCTGGACTGCTAGAGAGAGTGTATTTACTCAATCCTTTTTCTTATTAAAAAAAAAAAAAAAAAAAAATGTATATATATATATATATCACATTCTGATAAAGGTGATGTCTGAACTGAAACAGATATACAAGTGTCAAAAAACTAGAAGCTCATTCATTGTAAGAAAAAATATGGTTATCAGAAGTTACTTTGATATTTAAGCTTTGATTATCACAAATCACAAGAGACAAATTGAAAAGCTTTGCCTGCTGTTTAATGAATCAAATTTCCTTTCTCTGAAAGTGAAACCTTATACACCAACGCCTGGTTGATCATGAGTAAAAGCTATTGAAATCTGAAATATGATCTCAAACTTAGAATATTATGTAGTAGCTTTTACGTTTATTTCAGAGCACAGAACAACGTAACTGAAAGAACACAACTTTAAAATAATGCAATTTTTCTGTTCAATTGGTAATTTTCAAGTTATTTGTACATAAACCTCTGTGTCTAAATGAAAGCTCCAACATGTTTGTGTTATCTTCTCAAATGATAAGCTATATAATGGAATTATACATTTGTCCTTGATGATAGAAATAATCTTCAGTTTTAGCATGTAACTATGTGCTCAATTAATTCAGGACATGGAACGGTCCCAGCAGGGCTGTAGGCTGGCTTAAACCTATTTATTTTAAATAAACAACAGTGTTCCTGCTAATATTCTCTATTGCTTTGGTTGAAGAATGTCTCATCTCTCCTCAGCAAACAGAAGTGACAAAGTTTGAAAAAGCCCTTCCTCTTCCACTACCTAGAGAGCTCTGCCTGTAAGGAGAGGGCAGAGTAGTGCCTTAGGGCAGAGCATTGCCTTAGCAACTGATTTTAAGCCATGGTTGACTTCCAATCTAAAATTTAGCTTTGCAGTGAAATAAAGAAAACTAGACAGGAGTAGATGGTGAGGAAAGAGCCTCACAGGTTATTCTAATTGAGAATCTCAAGGGTTTTTACCTTTGCTCAAACTGAGATGTGATCCTGGTACAAGCCAGCAGAATCACTTAGTTAAAAAGAGTAATACTGACTTCTCCATCTGAAAATCTGATCTGTAATGTATTTCCTGTCTTGTCTCTCTCAAAGTTTATTGAACTCATTGAAACTCACAGAACTAGAGAAAAATAACTAGAAACCTTTCTGCCTCCACCTTTAATTTAACAGAAAAAAGCTAGAAGTTTTCTTTTTCATGGTGTTATGGTCTGAGAAGTGTCCTGCTGGGAATCTGCCCTGCAGCTTGATAGTACAAACTGTGGATTTTTAAAACCAGCTGGTGTGTCTGGCCTTGCTACTGACCTATCTGTTTGAAGTGTGTGCATATTAGTTGAGGCTAAACTTTTGTTCGCAGCGAATTAACACAGCTCAGAGAGAAATCTCATGCTGCCTTACTGACCCAGGACAGCATACTGATGGGAAAGCTACCTTTTTCTGGAAGCTGATGGCTGTCTTTCAGTTTATTGCTGTCATATTTCATAATGTTATTCTTGCAAATTAACTGATTTTTTTTCTTATATAGGATCTTTTACACCGATCTATGAACTCAATTGCGTCTTATTTATATTTATAACAGATTTTATTGAAAAATGTTTAGGTTTGTGACATTGGTTCATATTAAATGTGTAATTTGAAGTGATTCTTGTGTTCCTGAATGACTATTGTCCATATGGATGTCAGCCTTAAGTATAATGGACCCTAGCACTGGATCAGGAAATAACAACAGTGCAAAAGACAAAAGATGGAAGATGTTCTTGTGCATCTCTCCAGCAATGTGATGAAATGAATGATTAGAGTCAAAAGCGCCTCATGGACTGTGGATCTCCTAAGAACATTGGTTATGCAGCCTTGGCTGGCATCTTTCTGTACTCTCTCTCGTCTTGAAGAAAACCTTGCTTTGCTGATGGAAGGCAACTGTTTACAGCTTGGGGGGGGTGTATCCTCTGCTGACATGGGGTTGCTGTCTCATGCACCCCCTGGTTCCTAGAAAGCTGATCTCTCCAGGGCTTGACTAGGACTGCAAAATCACTGCTTCTCTCCAAGAGTGTCTGTGTAGTTTATTTGCCCAACAAAGCAACAGATCTGCTTTTGGTGTACCGTCATAATGCATCAGCTGCCATGGGCTCGGTCATGAGCAGTTCTGTCCTGCTCCATCAGGGAGAGGCTGTAAACCAAGCTACCAGTGCACAGCCTCTGCCAAGGCTGACAGCCAGTGAACAGCTAATGCCCGTTGTGAAGTCTTTGCCTTGTGACACCTGTACATAGAAAGAAGCCAGCAAGCATCACTTAATTGCTCTCATCCTCAGTTACAACACCCCAGTCATCTATACTTCTAAAGCAAACCATACAAACTGGGAACAGCCACATCTTCTGGAGAAGCAGTTATGGGAAAAATGGATTTTGCAGTAGGTATTAATGATTTTATTTGAGAAATAGAGTGTGGTAATGATAAATGTTGTTGTCTGTAAACAAATTGTTCAATTGAACTAATGGTTTAAGTTATTTTTATAGCATTAAGTTTGGTAACTACTGAAATTGCAAAAGTAATCTGGCAAGTCAGTAGAAGGTTCCTTTTATTTACAGTGATCTAAAACAAAAACATCTGCTGCTACTGTTCTTGTTCTTTATATGTTCCCTTCTGTGCTGCATGGTTTTTGCTTTTTACTGAAACACAGCCTGTGCTGAAGACCATAAAACAACAACTTAATTGCTCTGTTGATGTTTTTTTGGATCCCACTGACTTTCTTGGGCAGCCTGTGAGCCCAATCAGAATGTAGAAATTTGGCACACCATGGTTGTGTGAAATGCTTGGGGACAGGAGAAGGACAGGAAGAAAATGTGGAGCTGATGAAACAGAGAAGAATCAGTTCATAGCTTGAAGGCAAAATAAATGTACTAACTGACAACAAGTGCTTTCTAAATCGTTTGAAATAATTCAAATGACAGCCAAATAAACAAACCTTAGTGCTGATAAATGCTGAGGAAGGAATTTTTTTTTTTGTAGGAAACCTCTACAAAGCGGGGTAAGTGTAGTGGGAGGGGGAGACCTCCATTCCTCCACCCTTGCCTTGGATTCTTAGCTGATTCTGTTCTACAGCCAATAGAAAGTACCTCAGGTGAGAGAAACAGAAAACAGGGGAAATTAATTTCTATTTTAATAGCAAGAAATTCAAGACTGAGCTTCCAGGAAGATTACTGCTTTTCACAGGTGGTTGAAGCTGCTTGGCTTGCAGCCTTCATGCCTTATACAATCCAGGGAGCTGCAATTGCCTAAAACCTAAAACCACACTGCCAGTCTTATGGTTTCATTATAGCTTGGGTTTGCTGACTACTTCTCGCCTTTTTTTTTTTTTTTTTTTATTTTTATTTAGCATTTTCTCTATTTGGAATGATGGATATTGACAAATAGGATATCAATGTGTTAAATCTGTTTGCTAAATTATTATAAATGTTTTTTAAACTCTGCACTATTTACCAATATTCTTTAGATGATACGTACAGATACTGATATGAGCAATGTAGTTTGTTCTCTCTTTGAGTTTGTTTTTGTAAAAACTGAAAGGATTAAAAAGATATTTAGAATTACATTATTTGATTAATGTAGGGTTAGTACATTTTCAGATCCACTGCTATAATGTATTGCTAAATAATAAAAGCAAAAAATGTACTTTCAGTAAACTGCTAGTATTCCACTTCCAGTTATCACTGGTTTACTTGAAAGTATAAAATTTATCAGATGTGTAAACATCCTGATAAGAAAGTACCCTAAGAGAGCTAAAATCCTGAAGAATTTCATTTAGAGAAAATAATTCGAGTCTTGTGTTGGCACTTGCTTTTCTAAATGCATGTTTTTCTTCCTAGAATAACAAGGGAAAATACATTTATGTTAATTAAATCCTAGTCATATAAGCACAATGAAGGAAAGGAAATACATACTAATTGGGAATGATAAGCTTAAGGATTTATTTTATGTGAAAGGTTTTGAAAATCTACAGGAATAAATTCTTAAATTACTAGGAATATATATGAAATTAGGCAGTTTTTGCAATTAACATAATTCTAATGCTACACAGTCAGGACAGAAGGGTCACTGTTACTCCATCCAAAGGAACAGATGTGTTTCCATATCCTTGATGAATTGTTTCTCAATACTGCATTAATTTGGGCATATGTGTTCCTGAAGGAAATCCACCAAAGGATATAACATATCTATATATTGCTGGCAGTGTTTGTCAATTTTCCTTCTCCGTGAAATATATCAGTTTTTGTTGAGAAAAATGGCTCTCTTAAGAACAATAAAACTCTCCATGCTCCATAAATGTTATGGTGAGAATCTTATCTTTTTTTGCAGCTCAGCCTTTAAATGGCAACTTTGTATCTGACTTGGGAAATTTACATGTTGAGATTAAAAAATATAAAAACACTGTCCTCCTAGGAGGGAGTTGGATTAGTGTTAGCACCTCTCCAAAGGGTGTCTTCTGTCTCTTAAGCAGCAGAGGCACTTCTCTGGTTTTTGTATCTCAAGAGGACACAGGAGTTTGTAGTTTGGGTGGTGGGATTGATGTGGACACTGAAACTGACTTCTAAGCATATGATGAATTTTTGACAGCTCCAGCATTTAATATCAGTTTAAGATAGTTGAATCTTCTAATTCTTGAGCAGGCAGGTAAGTATTCACTCACAAATGAGCTTTTTCTTCTGTTTGAAAATAATCTGATGTAGTACTTTAGGGTGTACAGGTCCTAACCTTTCTTCACTAACAGGGAAAGGAAATTAATTTAAGGCACATTCGTGTTTTTGCAATATCATAAAATGCTAAAGTTCAGTCTTTAGTCATTTGAAAAATCAAGCTAAATGATTAAACTTTTAATATGACCTTTTATGCGATTACATCTGCAGCACCAGAAGGAAGAGTACTTTATCTCACTGAAACAAACGACCTCGAGGACCTCTTTCACTTATGGACTTGCTGCTGAGACCTGCGTGTTATACTGCCTGCAAAAATCCTGGGAGGAACATTTCATCATCTTTGCTGTCAAACCTTTAAGTTATCTAATCGTCCACTTCAAATTTGTCATGTACACAGAGACTTCAATGTATTGAAGAAAACATGCAGCCCACAATTTTAGTTGTGTTTAGAGCTATTATGAAGCACCCGGTTTAGAGAGATTTATCTTCATAAGCTACTCCCTCTTTATCTATATGATTGTGATTTCTACATTGCCAGTAGAAGACAAATCATTATGATAAAAAAACCCCTTGTCTGTTAGGATGACTGGATTTATTTAATGCTAATTCTCATATTTGAATATTCTTATTTACTAAGAACACACTGACATCATAAACATATTCATGATTTTTCCATCTGTTTATGAATATTTATTTTCAAGAGAGTTGCACTAGTGCATTTGCCAGCATTGTGATTCTCACCCAGGGGTACCTGTTTTGAAATCAGCAGAGGAGAGAGTGTCTGAATCCCACTAACAGCAAGAAAATAATAGCTAATCATTATTTAGGTTTGTTTACTGTACCCAAGGCACGAGCAAAAAATAACATATTTCTGAACATTGAAGAATTTGGGCGGAGTTGACAACAGTGACTCTTAAAAGCAGCTCCTGGGCTCATTCCAGTAAAGCTTCATTCAGTCAGCTGGAGCTTTCAAGAGCAGGACTTAAATGGGGGTCCAACACTTTCTCTATAACTTCAAGAAATTTAATCTCTTTTACCCATGTGGTAGGTCTGGGTTCTTATCCAAATTCTGCCTGAAAAGAATCATGATTGGTACTACTAACTAGAGAACTGATGCACTGATATACAGGCATGTCACTGGGTGAGCCAGCCAGCCAGTAAACAGTGGCGCTGTGAAGCCTTTATTTGGACTTACTTCAAAGATGCCAAGGTTTACTGCAGCCCAAAGAACAAAGTGAGGATCTAACATTTCTAACCCCAAAGGGAGACAATACATAAAAAACCAGTCTTATTACTTCGAAAAATAAAATAAAGTCTTGAATGCTCTTTATACACAAGCATTAAAGAATGGAAAATGGATCTTTTTCTTTGTAGGTCACTTTAAATACTTCGGGCGTTAAAGAGACTTTTACCTTAAGAAATTACAGATCTACTGCATTTTAATGGCTTGTTTTCAGACAAAAGAATTTTTCACTTTGTCCAGTAACAAATTTGCCAATGCATTCCAACTGATATCAAAGACAGCAAGAAGAAACAGTATTTAGCAAAGTTACGTGCTGGAGGAAGCATATAAAGGTTAACGGTTGTTATGTACATAAGGAAGATGAGAGGAATTAACTCTAAGTTTCTTTTTGCTGTTTGATGTCTGCCCAGAACTGTATTAGGAGTACTGCCAAAATGGAGCCTTTCAGACAGGCTTTTCTTCTCAGCTTCCTGAGTGGGAGGTTTAAGCGTTGCTTCCACGACTATTATGGACCAAGGTGTTGAGCCCCAGCATATATACAGGAAGGCACTATGGACAAGTTGGGATATTTAAAAGGGGCTGGTTAACACCCCTTCCTAAAGCAAGCTCCTAGAGTTAAGATGCTGCCACATTCACAGCATGACAAGGACAGCATTTCTTTGTCCTAGAACCCCCTTGGGGGTCAGGGCATAGTGATTTTCCCAGGATCACAGACGAGGAAACAGGTGGGTAATCTGGGAATTGCATGGAAATCTCCCAGATCTATAATGGCCACTAAATATAGTTTCTCTTGTCATCTGATTGTATTTATCAGCAATATGTGACTCTCCAGGGTAGAAACCACCATGTTCATCATGCTATCAGCAGTGACAAAAGGAAAGGATAACCTTCGAGACAATCCTTATTCTTCTTAAAACAAAGACAACTCCCTATTTGCCTTCTGCAAAAAGAAGCTGATAAATACGTCTTTTTGCCCTCTTTCACTGTGCTTATTCAGAAACATGTAGGCACTGAACTGATACCTATCTGCAGTCTTTTAATATAACTGTTGAGGGCAAGGAGTAAGAAAGAACAAGGACAAAAAAAGCTTTTTCTTCAGTCGCTCATAACAGTGCCAATGGCAAGTTCTTGTTTAATAACAAAAGGAACACTTCTGCTGCTTGTTGAAGCAGAAAGAATATATTGCTGAAGAAAATAAATCAATGTAAATTATTTTAAGTGTCCTGCCTTATATTACTCTAAGTCAGACAAAAAAGGTGAAAACGATGCTGTATGAGGTGGAGAAAGGATGTAGCTAAATGCAGAAAGGCATGAATTATTTAAAAGCTAATAGATGACAGAAACAATTCAACACAGTTGCAGATGACTTGTGATCTGAGAATTTGCCTTACAAGCTTATATAACATAAAGAGAAGTAGTTGGGTACTAACGCAGTAAGGTGATGTGAAATGATAATGAATTAGAAAGAAAAGAATAGCAAGTGAGAAACCAGCATCTGTGCACTGTAGCGAACTCCATACTTCTAGCAAGTCACCACTTTTGCCACAACCTTTTAAGCAGAAGACACTGATGGTCCCAAACTGTGGGCCTCTGAGACTCTACTAACCTCTGAGTCATATATCTGTAGGATTCCATAGTCCAAGGAAATCCTTCTTGATAGAGGGTTTTCAGCTGCAGTGTAGTGCTGGACTTTCCCCACTGTGTGTGACCTGCAGTCCTTCCTCATCCCCTCTCTGGCCATTGGAGATGCCATAGACAAGTGGACAAAAGGGGGCTTTGTAATTGGCTGTAGCTTTGTTCTCTCTTAGAGGATGAGGACAAGAACAGCTCTGCTCCATAGCACACTGAAATGTTACTGCTGTTGAATGACTCGGACGCCTTAAGCTACCTGGGACTGTTTCTGCCAGGATGCTGCAGTCAGCACATACAGCAGGTTGAGTGAAGTGAAAAAATTGCTGTGCTAATAAAGTGCCCGTAAGGCTGCTGCAAAATCACTCACACAGCAGTTTATAGAGTTAGGGAGCTCTATCCTATCAGGAGGCATGGGAGCTTCCCCATTGCCCCCAAAACACACCTTCAAAACTACATATCCAAAATTTTCTTATGTTTATCAAGTTTCATGTGACTGCAGTACAGCTGCTTAAAACAACATGCAGCCTAACTAAAGATGCCAGCTTTGCTATATCTTACTGTGTAAATAATAAATTGTTAATAAATGGCAGTTTAAATAGTCATGTGTAAGTTAACATGAGTGATATTACAGCATAGCAATTTTAAAGAAAGCAGTTGACTAAAACAAATATCATCAAGCAGATCAGAGAAGATTAATTAGAAAGAAGCTCTTGTGTCATATGCCTCACTAATGATAGCAGCAGAAATTATAAAATGTAAAAAGGACCATAAAATGGCTCAAGGATACCCTACCCAGCAAGCCTATCCCCTGTGCAAAGGCTGTTAAGTAAGAATGAAACTCAACTAATAACATGCATTTGTGTGCATGTATATGCTTGATTTTGATGGGTCTATTTATCAAGTGAAGTAGCGTGAGGAAAGCAGCTGCCCTTAAGTCTAACTAAAAAGTTGTGGTTTATTTATGTCTAAATCACCGGCCTTAATCAGAGATCTTAGGTAATATGTAATCTATAGCTCAATGAGATTTGCCCCTGTGACTCAGCTGTAAGGAGTTGCCCTTGTTAAGGACCATTTTGTTAGGGAGAATATGATATGATGTTGCCTACATTTGTCTGTCTGCTTTAGATTGTTGCTCAGGGGATACTAAAGATGAGGAATGGCTAGCTTGAACATCACACTGATTTGATTTGTGCTGTTTTCTTCTTCTGAGATGTGCACACTTCTTTACTTCCTGTTAAATCATCAAGCGTTTGGCTGCAACAGACATTTTTACCAAGCTGTACCTGTGCTATCAGCAATCACATTAATTGGAGTGCAATAGCAGCGTATAATCTGGCGGGCTATAAGCAAGGCTCCATGAGAGAAGTGTGTGCACATTTCAGATTGTTATCTGCACATTCTGGTTTTGCTTTCTGTACAATAGGGGACTGACTGCACCTCCTGGACTTCCCAGCCTACATCAAGATGTATGAATGTGTGAAGCACCTGAGGGAGAAGAAAGGAACAACACCATAGTGAGAAGAAAATTCCCTGGCATTCTGGAAGAGTTATAAATGTGTGTGTGAAGGACATTCAGAAGTAAAATAACCTTGGCTACCATTTTCACACTCATGTAGGTATTTCCAGGAGAAGAATAGTGATGAGCATGGGAACAATGACGAGCTGAAATGACAAAGTGTCGATAAGTTCCTCAAATTTGGCTTTTTAAAGGTCAGAAAGTTTTTAGCATTAGAACATTGAAGGACTGGAAAATAGTATAGCACACGCTATAAATCTTCTAGCAGATGCCTGAAGAAAGCTATAAAAAAAATCAGTACTACAACATACATATGATTGAATTTCAATGAATCATCATTTTATAGTGGCCATGACATGAAATCTCCATCTTCCTCTGAAATTGAAGGTTAAGAATGATACACTATTTTACATTGCCCTGATGTTTATATAGAATTCTGAAAACAGCATGAAGGAAAGCAGAAAAATAAAACAGACATATTAAAACCTTGTAAGATAACAGGGAAACCACTGTTCTTTTATAGACAATATTATTTTGTTATTGTTATTTAGTGAACTGGGAAAAATCTCCACCTTAAATTAGTGCTATCCTGCATTCCATTACTGTAACCATCAAGACTGCCTTTCTTTGGGTGCTGTAGCTTTATATATAATATACCTAAACCTTATGTCCAAAGATTTTTAGACTTTAGCCACCTGAGAATTGCAATGTAGAATCACCATGAACTGCTCAGCCTGAAATGTTCACTTGTAATAAAAGCGAACAGATAAACAAGGAGAAGTTATAGTTCCACACACTTGTTAGACTTTATAGACTCAAGTGGTCCATTTCATGAATCAGATCATCAGGACATACCAGTTACTTCTGCTTGTCTGAAAAATCTTATTAGCAGTGTATAATGCTTTTCCTGTCACTTTTATTGTTTTAAGTGAGGCTAGGTCATAATAAGGTCTTGTATGAAAATGACCCCTTTTTATTCAGTGGGTTTGGTTCCATGTTTGGCTCATCTATGTAATAATATGTGTGGTTAAGTAGGATGGGTTTATAATTATCACTTTGCTCCAGGCAGCACCATTTATCAAGGCAGTAAAAGTGAGTAAGCTGGAACGTAGCCCTGCTCACACCCCATCAGCAGATTGTTTCCTGCAGCCCAGCTCCTGGAGGAGTGCTAGATGTGAGCAAATCCATCGAGGGCAATCAAAATGCGCAGGTATTAACTCAAGGCTGAAAAGGAAAACAACACTCCTGCCCAGACATCTGACATCAGCATTCAGCCTGATGTGACCTGCATTACTGGAGCTGATGTATAGGGAGGACAACTGCCACATAGACCTTCAAGGTACAGCAATGATTTTTCTGGGGTAATACTTGTCAAAAATACAATTAGGTTGATAGTCTATAAACAAAATAATCTTTTTTGGAATTACCATACAAAATATATGGGTACTAACACTCTTACCAGAAAATTTGTATTATGACTCTATATTAGCTCAGGGTTAAAATTTCTAAAGAAAGAATTTCTAAAGATTTTTTTTTTTTCTTCAAGCTACTGGTTCACAGCCTTAGCTATGTGGATCATCTCATTTAAGTTGGCAACATAACCAATTTAACATAACCATATTAATCCATGGTGTGAGCCAGTTACCAATATGAATTTGACCTGGTATGCTCTGCACATTTTGGGAAACAAAGTAGATATATTTTTCTTTAATATATTTTAAACTAGTAGATTTAGAAGTTAGTTTCAACTATTTTTGTCCAGAAGCTTTTACTGAGTTCAAGAGCTTACACTGAATTCCTCCCAGATAAATTTGTTCCCTTGTGTTCCATTTCACTAAAGTGAGAGATTCCATTTTATGGTAAACTAACTAATTTAGAAATTTATTTAGCTATCTGTAAGTCCCAAAACGAATTCAGCATTTTCTTTGCCCTATTTCTCATTAATCTACAGGCCAGATGCATTATCTCACTTCCAGTTCCATTGAAATGAGAAAGAGGATTACTTTTTTTAATTCCCATTTGCTATCAGTGCAGCAGTCCTGGAGCATTAGAAGTCCATCTCTCCATTTATTTTTAGTACTCTGATTATTGCCCACAGTTTGGAAACAACTTCTGCAATACCCAGTGCTGCAATATGGATCTCCATTCAAGTATTAACCAGCCTATCTTGGGCTCAATTACCATTTTGACAAAATTAAATTGGCAATGTTGAGTTTGAGTTTTATTTGAGACCAATGGAAATAAAGTGACTTCTTGCTGCTCAAGACTAGGGAGATCTTATAAGGAAAGACTAGCTTTTTTTTTAATGTTGAGATAAAAGAATAGCCCTTTGATTACAATGCTGGGAAACAGCATTGCTTGAGTTACTAACAATGGAATGCATTGCCAATGGGTCCTGAAAGCCTGGCTGTGTCTGTAGCCAGTACTTCAGGATTCCTCCCAGGGTTGTCCTGTACAGACACCTCGTTACTTTCTGGCACATCTGCAAGAATGAACATGAAGAATGCCTGGTTTTGCTGTTCAAATTACACTTGGATTTTGAGCCTGTCAGGGAATCAGACACTTCTCTTGACTGGTGTTTCCACCCATATTTCTCTTGTGTTCATTTACCTGCCCATACTCCCACTTTGACTTGCTCACCTAGTTAAGCGTGCTCACTCTTCTAAAACCTGGGAGCTCTTGTTGGCACTCCAGAAATGAGGTTGTGTGTTGCAGTTTGTAGTATTGTCCACATAAAAGCACAGAAGAAGAACTTGACCACTGGAAATCTCAGGCTTTGCAGTAGAAGCTGTAAAGGACTTGGTTACAGCAGTTCCATGCTAACAGGTGAGCAGATAGGAGCTTCCTTTGCCCATGCTTCAAATCAAATAGATATGATCTAGCTGGGGACATGATGCAGGCCATCTGTGACATTACCAGGGTGAGGTTGTGCCAACCTGTTTTAGGAGCTCACTTAAAAATATAGATTTTAAAATAAATTACTGGGGTTTCTTTTATGTGTGCATTTTAAATTGTTTCCCTGAGATTTTAAGGCACTTCAGGTACAAGAACAACTTACAATTTTTGCTTCACTTGTGTTAATGTCCACTCAGCCTTATTAAGAATCTTAAGGGTGTGTGCACTTTCATGTTGGAAATTTTATCAAACTGAACATTTCTGTGCTAGTTAGCACTGAGAAAAAGAGAAAAGAAACTGTAAATAGGTGGGAAAGTCACCTCAACCTCTTTCAACCATATTTTGTTGTGCTTGCTTTATGCATGGTTGCTCTGCTTCCTGTTCCTTTCTTTTTCCACTGCTATGCCAGTAAGGTTGATAATGAAAACACACCAGGGATCCAAATCTTGCCAAGGTAAATCCTGACTGATATGAATGGGAACTGGATTTTGCAGTGCCATTTATCACGGGGTTTCTGAGGCCAGTGATGAAGTGAGGAGTGCTTCATTGCCAGCAGTCAAAGCACCACCACCACCACCACTAGAAATGGTGGTGTGTGAGAAGAGCACATTTTATGCCTGCTGCGTTTCCATCTCTGTTGTGACAAGGGTAGAGGTGGCTAATGGCCTCTGGTGTGCTGTACCCTCGAGGTGACCTGGTGGCATGTGCCCCCTCCTCCTGAAGCCCAGCCGCTCGCCTTTGCCCACGCTGATGACCAGCTGTCAGCTGCTCCCATGTTAAAGCTTCCTGTGAGCAATTCACCAACTGGCAGTCATTGGGAGGACGTGCTCATTTCCAGAGCAACCTGCTCCCTCATCAATTTCTGCTTGGACAGTCATCAGGTCAGAAAATTCCCTTTGTAAACTGGATCTCTGTTTTCCCTTTTAATGCAATTACATGTGCTTCAATTCAGGGAACTTCACTGGTTGCTGGCAAGGTTTTCCTGAAAGGGATTGTGTCTCTGTTTAAGTAATTTATGAGCAGCTTTTAAGGGGTTATGTAATGCAGTACACAACTTTTCATCCTGAATAAAGTTGTGTATTGCATTACATAACCCCTTAAAAGAAAAAAAAAGAGCAACAGCTAAAGCAGCACTTATATTTATGAGCAGTTTTTCATGGTATTAGCTCCACTTAGGCTGTACTGCTCTCTGATACAGATGTTTAATCTGCTCTTTATTTTCAAGAAAGCCATGTGAATGTCATCCAATAATTCTCATTTCAAATCTACCAGCACACTCTCCCCAGCCTTTTGGCTAATCAATGTGATACATTTTTTTTTTCAGAAATCTTTTTTTCAGATATTGCATCGAATTAGCTGAGCTTTTTTTTTTTTTTTGGTTTGGTTTGGTTTGAGTTTTTGTTGGAAATGGTGGACTTCAACAAGACTAACTCCTGTGCAGAGGCAGAGGGGAAGCCACCTTGCAGGTTCCCATTGCGGATGTATCTGCTCTAAAGGAAGAAAGCAGCAAACAGCCCAGTGTCTAAGCTGGTCTGGGTATTCACAAGTTCCAATACGGTGACTGGGTGTACCATTAATCTCTCCTCTTTCTCTCCAGGTGTGCATCCCTTTGTCTCCCTAGGAGGTGCTGTTTAGCTGGAGCACCCTGTTTTTGGGCACATCAGTAACTGATGATTCTTTATGGCTTGCATACCCCAATTTAATATCAGTAGAAGAGAACTAAACCTTTGCCTTCTTTCAACCATTGTGGTCAGTGGGATGATTAATGAAGAAATATGGTTGTTAGTGTGTTTAAATATCACTCACTTTTTTTCGCTCCTCTCTTTGAACTTTTTTTTAGTAATAACTGTAAAAAGATG
Source organism: Pseudorectes ferrugineus (assembly GCA_008033365.1). Lineage (NCBI taxonomy): Eukaryota > Metazoa > Chordata > Aves > Passeriformes > Pseudorectes > Pseudorectes ferrugineus. Next base: position 16,209 of record QWTY01006178.1, on the reverse strand, counting down.
CTTGTATTTGGGATTTTTACCTATAAGTTTTTTTAGTATTTACATGCCATTGCTAAATGTTTGCGTAAAATATTTGAAACTTTAGCAGTGGATTTTGTGCTAATGTCAAAAATTAAATTAGTTAAATATGGAAAATTAATTTCAAAATATCTAAAATGATTTTACTAAAAATACACAGCACAACAGAGTGGCATCCTGCATGTAATCAACAGAGGAAACACTAATGTTATCAATCCAGTAGGCATTCATATACTGAAACCTAATGAAAAAGGTTTGCCTTTTATTCATCATTTCGGCTGCTGACTATGATTATAGCTTCATGGAAAATGAAAGACAACTTCTCCTTTATTCAGATGAAATTTACTGCCCTCTTTTTAATACTCAGAATCATTCCACAACAATTTTTGTGAAAATATTTGAGTGTTAGTAGATCAGGTGAGGAGTATTTCTTTTCTGAGCATGGTTTTACTCATTCTTTTCCCATCACCACACGAAACAATCGACGTTCATTTGCAGTACTTCAGCCGAGCTCTCTACATGCTGTACAACTACTAATATTCACTGCAGGGAGAAAGAAGGAACAAAAACACAGAGCTCAGAGTTTCTCTAAGCCAAAGCATCATTATTCAATGTAGAGACAGGTGACAGAACTTTTACTAAAACACCTGTGTCTATAAACCTTGGGCTGTTTATACATTATCTTAGAAGGGGAAAAGCTGACAGATTTCCAGTCTGCAATAGTCAGTGGGTGGAGAGAAGACATGGATTAGGCAAATAAAAGCTCCATACATCATTTAGTTCCCAAAGTACAAGGTGACTGTTCTAAACCATTAGAATAGAAAACAGCTAGACTAGCCTCCACACAGCACTTCATTGCTTCTGTAGTGAAGGGTTCATCCGATTTCATTACTGTCTTGCTCAGGATTTCCTGTTCTGCAGCACGGAGAAAAGTTTGGCTTTTCTTTGTGCATATGTGTCTGCACATTCTTTATTGCTTGTGACGCTCATCACAGATACCTCAGCATCCTGCAGGAATGCTTTACCTCTCCTCACTCCTAAGGCACCTAGCAAGTTAGGGAACAGCATACTGCCATGCAGAGCTTTTCCACACCAGCTCCAGGAGCTAAATTCCCACGAAAGCGTTTCCAAGGAAATGTATACCTAAATCTATATATTGGTGAACTGGATTCCTGAGGATGACGCTGATGAAAAATGACATAACATAAATGGGCAAGGGTGTCCTATGCCCAGTCTGTTGCAAGTAAAATAGCAGCATGTGTCTGAAAATCCACATCTTACTGATTGTGGGAATCCAGCATCCCTGATTTAACTGTATATCTGAGCCAAAGACACAACCTGAAACTGCTTGCTACTTCTACAATTTCCAATGACACCTCTAGACTGGGAAATTTACATCCTTAGCAAAATTTTTAGGTATCTGATCTTATCTAAAAGATTGTAATCACTCCCCAGGTTTCTTGTCACGTCCGGCTCCCTCTAGGCAGAAATCTGCAAGCCAAGATAACCCCTGAGCACTTGTGACCTTTCACTGCCATGCTCACTTGCACTTCAGGCGAGGAGGACAGAGTTCTGGGAGGAGATCTGTCAGGTCCTCACCTCAGGACACAAAGCGTGCTGCAGAGATAGAGAGTGAAACAACTTGTGTCATCTTTTACAGTAACAGAGTGCTCTTGCTCTGAGAAAGCACTTGAAACTCAAAATATATGGTTGACAGCAACTGGAAGGAGCAGCTGAGTGTGAGGGTGTGCAAGCTGTGTGTGCATGGCTGCAGGAGGCCGTCCTGCACAGAGCAAAGGCTGTGCTCACTCTGCAGTGATGACCCCATGGGGTTGCTGAGGGGGTCCTTGGCTAGTGCTCAGCACTGACAAGGCAGAGGCTGGCACAAGGTCACCCTCTTTTTATGGAGAGTGCAACTCTTAGTGAGGTGCCACTGCCTCTTTTCTTTCCAAGCAGGAATGGCTCCTGCAGTCCTTCAAGCATCCCCTGCCCCGCCCTCATCCTGCCCACAGCCCATGTTGGAGAGGGGCTGTGGAGGGGTCAGGCTCCAGCTGGAAGTAATTTCACCCATTGATAGTACAGCTATACATGGTTTATGTTTTACAGAGTTAGTTATTTTCAGTCACACTCTGTCTCTGTA
>QWTY01006178.1:0-10571 GCA_008033365.1 Pseudorectes ferrugineus | reverse complement strand
CTTAGAGTTCAAATCTTCCTATTTCTCTGTTGAAGAGGATGAGCTGAAGCAGAGCACTGAATGTTAGACATTATGGAACAGTTGACACTAAAAGGAAAATAATAAGGAAAAAATGTGAGAGATCTTGCAATAATTAAATAGTATTAGATACATAAATTTATAGAGAAGTTTAAGAGTTAAAATAACTGTTGGAATAAATGACTCTGTAAACAAGCATTTTTCTGAGTTAGATTCAAATGAAGGACCACTGGGAATGCTAGTGAAGCCACTGTTTCAGAAACTTGGATGGAAATTTATGAATTGTTGAATAACATTTCAGCTGGATTTCTGAGAGAGGGTTACATGACATTTTTTTGGTCTGGATCAATTTAACCTGCTACTTTATAAAAATATAAGATTAGGATTCTCAGTTAATCTCAATATTTTATCACACCTCTAGATTAATGTTTGTATAATTTTTAATGTGGCAATTTTAATTATTAAAAAATTAGAAAACCAGATGGAATTACAAAACAGCAACAGATTACTTAATTAACTTTTGCCTACTGGAATAAATAGAACATACCACAGAATATATCAAAGCAGACACCAATGAGACACTATACATCCATTAGTATGCAGGAGGTTTTCTCTTCAGATAGCAGTTCTTATCAGACATAAGCATATGCCTATCAATCTTATTAAATAAACCCAGCAACTCCTCATGTTATAATCCAAAGCATATAACATCATGGCAAAATCTGAAGAAATATACTGTGATGCTCTCCGCAGACCAGTGAAATCTCCCACCAAAGTATGTGAGGTGGACAAAGAAGGAAAAAAAATAATCGCTATTATTTTATGAAGGAGTATAACATGTAAGTTAGTCTGCAAATACTAACAAACATCCTTCAGCTGTGAAAGAGGGCCTTAAACCAAAAGTAATCAAAATACCAAATTTTAAAATTGTTGTTATATTTATCTAATCATATTACAAATATTCTGTCAGCTCCATTGCATGGCATGTATTCCATACCTGGGTAAAAGTATGAGTGATTCAGATGAAGAGCATAAACTGTAAACTCATAATAATATAAATCTTTACTTATATGAAATATCTCTTGAGCATATTGCAGTACTACGTAGATTTTTGTAAATTTCTTAGTATAATTTGCAAAGATGTGCTCTGAAATAAAAATTATTTCAAACAGGATTCCTGAAGTTCTACAATTGCTTCTTTTGGCCAATGAACCCTAGCTGATGACTTCCAAGATTCCCAGAAAAGCTGATGATAATTATTGCACACCAAATACGTTTGTAAATGATGTGCAGTGATACCTTTTTATTTAATAAAAATGAGTGTCACCATATATATGTGCATACATTTGGTTATTGCTATCAGAATTAACAGCCTGCAATTTAACCCCAGCCTATTAGAAACAGGGCTCAGCAGACTCACATAAATTGAAATGACTACTTGCCACAGGTTTTTCACCAGGCTTCAAGACAATGTGTTTGTTAGTACCTTCAGATTAATACCAGTTAGTTTTTGAACAGTTTCAATCTCATGCTAGATGATTTAAACCAGATGAAAATAAAAGTGTGTTACCCAAAATAAAAGAATACAGAAAATATAGTATTGTAGTATTTACTGAACAAAATAACAAAAATCATGTTTGCTTTCTTTTTTTAACAGCATTAAGTAATCAAATTTAGGCCATACAAACATCAACAAGAAATATAAGTAACTGTACGATTAAGGTGGTATCTACAACTTTTTTAAACTGCTCAAAATCCAAAACCACAAATATGTTGTATAGCTCACTTTAAAATCATTCAAGTGCCTTGCACAGTATGTAAAAAAAGTGATAGTCAATGACTGCTATGAAATGTACATGCAGTACCTGAATTTTATATTTCAATAGCTCAGGCCCAGATCATCAAAGCATTTAGGTTTCCACTCCTCAGGGAAGCTTTGGGTCTCCATGTATATTAACCCCTTCTGTGAAAGGAGTAACTGTTTTTGATGGTGTGAATTTATAGTGTTGTCTTTCCCTATGCAGGGAGGGAAAGGGTCGATTTTACAGAAAGAATGGTTCCAATAGGCAGAAAGTTTGTGGCACTGCAACTACATGAACCACCTTCCCTACACAACATAAAAATATTCTAATATTAAGGATTATTTTACAACTCAGTGGAAATATGCAGTAATGCAATTCATTTCCTTTGTCTGGATGACAAAAACGCAGTCTTAACAGTCACAAGAACCCGCCTTGTGTTAGCTATAAAAAAAAATATATTTATATATATATTTATGCAACTACTATGTGCATTAAACAAAACCACTGTATGAATCAGCAGGGTTCAATAACACTTGTATCTGAATCTCTGGAAGGGGTGCATTGAAGTCTATGGTGCTTCTCAGTAAGGACTCACAATGAAATGGCAAAGAATAGAAACCCATTTATTTTAAATCTTATTTTTCTTACCCCATTGCCTAAGAAATGGTCCATAAGCTCTCTGGCAGCTAAAAGGATCTGTTGCCTTTACTTCAACCTACTGCTGAGAAATGAAAGATACACCTTAAAACAAACCTGATAATTCATTTTTTAGTGAACACTGAAACTGAAAATCAGCCCAACGTCATTGTGAACTCCCACGAAATAATTTCACCATCATGAAAATTCTCTGTTGTCTTCAGTTCTCACCAATCTGTATATCATGAGTTATTTAGCAGGCTGGTAATCAGCAATGTACAAGAAACATTGTATTACTCCTGGAAAGCATTTACATTGTGACTCACTCAGTTAGGTTGGTAGGTTAATTTAGAATTGAAAAGTGTGTGTATTTCACATCTGCTTATATAAATGTTGGAAAAATCCTTGTTTTCTTCTTTACCTGTCTTAAGATACTTTTCTCAATCACCTGTGAACACTGATCAGTGCCCTTTGCACTGAAATGGTACAGATTTCTCCCTCAGTCTTTGAGATAACAGAGAAGACTTGAACCAAAGGGCGATACCCTTGCGCACCAAAGCTTTATTATATTTCTGATTACTGTGCATCCCCATACCTAAAGCAAATAACATGGCACTTGTGCCATAGTTCTGATACTGTAGGTGTCCACTGACAAGTGTTCTGCATGAACCATTGTGTCTCAGTCCACTAACAAAACTACTGTGCAGTAGTAATCTGGTATCTTAGATAGTTTTTCTTCTTGGACAAAGTATATCCAGAATCTTCTTTCTATCAGGCTACAGCAGCTTAGGGCTCCTTTTCTTTAAAGAGAGGCAAAATAAATGTCTTACACCTGTAGGCCAGTACTGGTGTTCTGTCCCAGAAATTTTAGCACTGCTCTGATACGATGAACCCTTCTTTTTCTCCAACTGGTTCCACCTCAGCATAGGCAGGATGTCCAGATCCTCTTCTGAATTTCATTGCTGGCCATCTGCTTGGACGTCGCTACAACAGCAACAACAAAATAAACTTTCAGAATATGAAGGGTACTACAATAAATTCTTAATAAAAAGATCTAACAATATCCTGCAATTTTGACCTCTCATAGAAAACCCCACTCCCTGTAGGTGTTACAGGAATAGAAAAGCACAGTTCAGCAGCAGCAAAAGTCTGAGGAATTAATTCCTCTTTTTAAATTTGTGAGTGATGAGTGTTCTCAAAGATGTAAGTAATTACCACTGCTCTTAGCAATGAAGAGGATGAAATAGCTCCTGTCTAAAATGGTTGATTATCAGATTTGTCACATAAAGAACTGATGATCCACTAACCTCTAGAGGATCTGTCCAATGCTCTTCCTTCCTAGTTCTGCATAGGAATTTGCTAACATACTCTATGCCATGGGAAAATATGTGGCAGAGTTGACAGAAACTTTAATTAAAAAAATTATTTAGGATAAAATTCTGGCATGCTTATGCAGGACTCTCAAAATAATGACCTTCTATTTCAAGTGCCATAATTTCTACTTGAGTAGTTTACTTTGATGGTTCAGATGGAAGCAACATTTTTATTTAAACTCTTAAGAGCTTTGGGTACAAGAGCCTTAAGAAATCTTAACCAATTTCCGCTAGGATCTTGGGTGCCTGCTTTAAAAACAGCTAATAAACAGAGAAAATAAACAGTTATTTTCTAGGGCAGATAAAACAATTCCTGTATTAATATGATATCTCTAGGGAGGAAAAGTGCTTTAAACAATCTGTATTTTCAAGCGAATTAATGTCAGGTAAGGCTCAGATTTTGGGTGACTACTCTGAGATTATGTCAAAGGGAAGAGCTTTCAGGAAAATAGGGAAACTCCTTCATAGAGTCAGTGAGAAGAAAAAGCTTTCCTAAAAAGACTATTTCCTATTGAAAATTTTATCTGCCAAATATACTGATTTATTTTTCTTTACTGACAAGAGTTACAATCTGCTTGGAAGGAGGGCAAGAAGATACAGCAACTTATATAGAAACTTTTCAGGAAAATGAGAGGAGAATCAATGAAAATAAGTTACAGCCCATATTTTCATTGACAGCTCAAAAGCGAAATAATTTTACTTTATGATGTTTCTTCTGAATATAAACACTGCATTTGATTTTCTGTCCCCATAACTCCCCATTTTTATTTCCTTTCAATCACAAAGGATATTTCATGCTGCTGAGGGGTGGCGTTGGTGACCATAGCACAGCCACAGCCATGATGTTTTGCTGGGACTCATGGTGCTGTTGGGCAGGAGTCACCAAAGAAATCTTGGGGTGCCAATGAATCTTGTTCCCAACAAACCACACAGCTGACTGCAGGTACAGCACAAAGTCTTCCTCAGTGATCATTGTTGGGAAGATACCACATAAAAGCAACAGCTTCTTTTTCCTCCTGTTGCAGGATCAGGTTACTTTTTAGGCATGCAGAGTTAAATTCTGTTTGGCAGGTAATTTAAAATCCCAGGCCTTTCAGTGCAGCACCTTCCTACAAAGTAGGAAGGCAGAACACTGTCTTCTTTAATGGATGTCTCTTCCTGACAAGAAAACTTAGTCTATTCAAACTTTGGAGAGTTTTTTCTACCCAAGCTTGATTCTGTGTATTTTCAAAATTAAGAAGGACAGTTTGGTTACTGCTAAAGAAAAAGGGTCATATTCTGTTCTCAGGCTCACTAAAGTAAATCAAGAATAATGCAATTAAACGTAAGGGGTTTATTTCAGATTTACACTGGTACAAATGAGAACAGAATTTGACGGAGGGGTCTCTAATGAAAAGGGAAAATGAAAAACCAAAGGAAAACTAGCAGGAAAAAATAACTAGAAACAATGTCAAATGGCGACATGTAAGGATGACTGAGTTTTAATATACTAAGGTGCTCCTTAATTTAATTTTAAGATGTACCTATGATTAGTTACTACTTCCTTGCTACACTGCTGATAGATACTAAATTTACCATTTTGTGCTACTCTTTTTAATTGGCCTTTCCAGATGATTAGTTATGGAACAGATGTGTATCAGTTTTAATGATACAAAGCCATAAGACATAAATATGAGCTGTTTTTCCAGAAATAAAGCACTAGACTTGAAGGTCATTTCCTAATATTGCAGTTACAGATTTCTGTGGTTTCTTATCACGTCTGAGGTGAGATTTTCCCTTTACAGTGATTGTTTAATTTCAGCTTCTTTATGTGCATGCGAGTGGTTGACAGTTTTAAAAGAGAGCACTGTCAAACCAGCAATTCATTGCCTTATGTAACCCCTTGAAAGCTGTAAAAATATTTCAGCTTTAATTGAAAAAAACAAAAGTAACTTGATAGATATTGAGAGCTACAAAGTTCCTTCAGTTACTGAAGCAGCTCAGGAAATACCTAATGCGTTCTTCCTCTTTGTCCTCTGTGAAGATTAATAAGAAAACAGAAGAAACCCCTACCCCCAAACAAACCAACCAAACAAAATACACCAAAAAACGCCATCAAACCCAAGTGAAACTGGAAGAAAGCCAGCTGAGTATTTAATTAACTGATTCCCAATTTTAGCAGGAAAAAATATGTTTCTTCCTCTGGAATTAGAATACTTAAAGGAAATCCTCTGATCTGTGGCTGGAGAATTCTAACTCCTGCTTCCTTTCAGTGTATTACAAAGCAGGAAAACAGGACTAGTATTTTTTTCATGGGACTGAAGCTTCCTTGAGTTCACTATTTTAAGCAATGAAGTTGAGAGAAACGCACTTGTGACCCTACACAACCAGGATGCAGAAGAAACATGTTGAGATGAAGGAAAATAATTTATGACACATTTAAAAAGTTAGTTCCTATTCAAGATCAGTAAGATAAAAGGAAAAATAAATCTAGCAGTTGGATAATCCATGGAAAGTGAGGTCTACATTTCATGTTTCCTACATTATGTCTCTCTACACTATTGCTGGTGGCTGTGCAGGATGTTTGACTTCCTGCGGCAATACAAAGACTAAAATAAGTATATTTACATCCATCTTGCAATAGAGGCAGAATTTATACCATTTGTCTTACTTCTGAGGGAAAAACAGAGGAGATTCCACCTATTAAAATAAGAGTAGAAACTGGGGTAACTTCTCACTCTTGTTGCATGGAAAGGTCTCCAAGTGTATTCTTTTTGACCAGTTTCTTCTGTTGTCATCTTTAAACAACAGGGAATTTTGAGCCATAGAGGGCCTCCTTTATCCATGAAAATCATATGATCTCATTCAGACAAGTTTAAAAAAAGGTTTGATACATATCTGAGTGAAGTTAATTAAATACAGTCTAAATAAAACTCAGTTATGATCTGAACACGGTTTCCAGTGTTACAGTCTACGATTTTTTTAAGGTTGCTAGCTGTAGACCATCTTATTTCCTGCTGAACAGTAACCAATATTACAAGATCAGTTACAGGAGGATAGGCAGTTGTATAAAGTTGTGTTGAAATACTGGTATCTGAAGATTGATGCCCTGCTCCTGAGAGTTTTTGATGTTGCCATTATCACTATCTCTAAAATTTATGCCACTTAACACTTTTCATCTGAGATAGTAATTCATCAAAGCATTTGTAATAATGTATATTTTTTTAGCTGCAGCAATTATAAGCTTTTACATTTCCTTTCATACGTCTGCATGAAGACAAGGTTCTACCAGTAATGGACAGAAGGAACCTGGCAACAGGTATTACATATTTGACATTCTTACATCCTAGCCTCTTTTATCACTATCCCATCCTCATTCTATCCTTCCCTGAGTACACAAAAATGGAATGAGAACAATTCTGTACAGATCTGCAATGTCAGAAGAGCATGGAAAGGAAACAGTAATTAAATATCTGCCCCTCCGCCATGTCCTCAACCCTGCCACACACATTTTGTTTTGAAAGATTTCTAACACACTATCAAAAGTTTCTTTGTATATTTCAACCAGCATAAAATCCCAGAGTGCTTGTGCATGGATCAGCTCTTCATTCCTATTCAGCAGTAAACTTGAACAGTGGGTTTCATCAAGACATGTGCACACTTCTTTTTTCAAACTGAATTTACATGAGTATAAGTACTTAGCATGAGAAGGTCAATCTTTCAAAGTCTTGACTCTCCAGAGCTCCCTAGTAAACTTGATTTCCCACTATACACAAAAGCCGAAGTTATTGAGCATATTTTAGACTGAATGCTCTGGCACAACTTTGTCTCCTCTATTGACTTTTTTTCTATATTTCAACCTTTCAAACTTCCAGAGGACTGGTTCACTGTTTTTACTGAAGGGATACATCTTACATTTCCACTTATGTCAATTTCTTTGTCTAATTCAGGAGTATAAACACATTTAAATCTATTTAAAAGCTGTACTCTTTAACCACACTTTGTCAAGAAGGCCTATTTAACTCTGATGATATGGAAATATGCAAATATGGAGCTATCCAAATTCTGGATTTACTGTCAAAACTTCAGAAAAACTATTATGACTTATGAAAGGAGATTAAGAAAAAGGGAACAAAACTATATATAGTAAGGTCTTACTAAATGACTAAATGTTAATCTGATACTATTCAAGACCCATTAGTCTAAGTACTTGTCCAGTGTTAACCTACCCCAGCAGTCAGGCCTTTGGTTTCTCATGAGAAGTAAAGATCTTTCTGTTACCAATTACCTTGCCCACAACATGCATTTTTGTGCTCAAAGTTATCTGAAATTTGTGCATCAGTTTTAATCTCTTCTAGAAACACCCAATTTATTTGGCAAATCACAGTCAGAAGTGGATGAGGCTGCAAATATCTGAAACTATACTTCTGATATATATTTCTAGGAATAAGAAAAGATCAATTACCTGACAGCATGTTAAACTCTTATTTTGAAGAAACTGTTCTCAAATAAGGATTACTTCAGACTTAAGATTAATTAGAATCATTTACTGTCTTCATTTATTTTTCTTTTCGATAGAAGTACTTGTTTAAAGTATCTTTTTGTGATTTAAACCATCTTTCTAAAACGGTTTCTGCAGTCTTATGTTCATCTGAGGAGCTGGCTGCTGAAGGACAAGAAACAGAATGCCTCCTTCCTCTACACCTTTGACTTTTATTGTCAATGTTGATTATTTATTTTAGTGCTTCTCCCTTGTGGTCGATTTAGGTTTCCCTTGCTGAACTGCTGGTTCCTGCTGAGCTGGATAAGCTTTGGAAAAAATAACTTTACTATCAGTACTAGGCAATGACAGTGAGATCAATGACAATACTCCAAATGCCAGGATACTGCAGGACTTTGAAAGAAGAGAAAAATGATACCTGTTCTCCTCTTTTTAATCATCATCTTCATGAAATGCAATTCAGCCTGAACTTTCAGACAAAAACTAATTGATGACCATGTGAAGCCTATTTCAAACTAAAAGCATAATCCCGTGTAAAAAACAATGGGCCATATCCCAGAAGAAAACAGCAGAGCTGTGTGAGCTCCAGCAGCTGGCTTAGACAGCTGAGGATCTAATTCTTTTTACAAAAACCCTTTTTTTTTTAATCTGTCTCCTATTTACTTCTCATTTGTTTGAAGCCATACACTGCATTTCTGCAATTAATGAAGAAACCTGGAAATGGTGCATGGAAAACATGGCTGGATGTTAAATCTGGCTCTTATTTGTGATGTGCTGTTATAAGCAGAGAAGTATAATGGTGAGTCAGAAATGTCCAATAATTTCCTGATCTCTGAAACACCAAGAACTGTCTCCAGCATTTTTAACTATTTTCTCATACTATTTCCTTCCTCTAAGCAGACAGGGGATGAGCAGAAGGTCAAAATCTGAAGAAAATCTACTGCTAGATGTGTGTGCCAGTGAATGTTTCCATACACCAAAATACAATTCCTTATACAGCCCATCATTAGAAAAACCCCCTAATAATTAGGGCTTTCTGAGACCACCCAGGTAGGGCTCACTATTCAGAAATTATCCTCAGTTCATGCTAATAGTCGAAATGCTGTCAGATTTAAGTGAGGCAGAGTTAAATGATAAGAATGCAGATGCTTTCTTGCTGGTTGGTATTTATGCTGAAAACCAGTCCCAGCCTTATTTAATTTACTAGCAGAGACATAATTTAAGTTAAATCAAGAGGAGTCAAGGTGCATCCTCCAGGCTCTGATCACACACTATTATTTATTTGCTGAAGATCTGCAGCTGTTTGTTTCTTCCTCCCTCCCTGTCTTTTTCCTGAAGGTCACTCACTGGCTCAATAGCACCAGTTCAACTCTCTGTGTGGCCATGTAAACAGATTCTTGGAATTATCCATCTTAAACATTCAAGATGAAGTAAAACAAACAACTAAAAAAGACATAGGTATGTGCATGTGTGTGTGTAAGTGTACATGTATGATTCTAAGCAGCTGAACCAGCAAAATAAGGCTCTGGAATACAACCAAGGTGGGTGGGAACATGAAGGCAAAAGCTGTGACCTTCAAAATCGGATCTCAACTCAAAAGAATGTTAATTTTTAACCACAAACACCCACACTGCTCTTCAGTGTGTGATGTATTAACTACTATTAATACATACACAGACACTAATACATAAGCTCTGAATTCATTCATACTCTTACAGCTTCAGGGTCCACATATGTCAATAAGTTTTGTACCTCTAAGCTGAATACAAGAGAAAGGCTCTTTTGCTTGAGGTTAGGAAGTCCTAATTTGCAATGTCAGTTTAGACTCCTTAAAATCCCTTACCCCGAGAGAATCGCCAAAGTAAAATTTTATTCAGCTATTGTCAAGCCTCCCATAATCATGACTGGCAATGGTATCATTGTGTCCATCTGGGAAGAGACATCCCAATGTCTCACTCCTTACCCTCATATCACAGAAACACAGAATCTGCTGAGTCGGAAGGGACCCACAAGGATCTTTGGATCCAACTCCCAGCCCTGAACAGCACCATCCCCAAGAGTCACACCACGTGCCTGTGAGTATTGTCCAAATGCTCCTTGAACTCCGTCAGGCTTGGTGCTGTGACCACTTCCCTGGGGAGCCTGTTCCAGTGCCCAACCACCCTCTGGGTGAAGAACCTTTTCCTAATATCCAACCTAAACCTCCCCTGACACAACTTCAGGCCATTCCCTTGGGTCCTGTCACTGTCACCACAGAGAAGA
>QWTY01006177.1:0-19302 GCA_008033365.1 Pseudorectes ferrugineus | reverse complement strand
TTTTTTTTTTTTTTAATATACATTTCTTAATCTCAGGACAGCAGGCAGCTTACAGTGCAATTTGTCCTGTGAGCCTGCTCTATTTGACTAGAGCATTTTAAACATTCAGGCAGGTGTCTGATAAGGAAATACTGGCCGTGCCCCTTCACAGGCAGCACGGCAATGCCAAGTGCTACAGAAGAAAAGCAGTAGCAGCGTGATGTGTCTGGAAGATGGGTATTACAGATCAAGTCTTTCTTCCACCAAGAACCCAGTTCCATTGTCCCCTACCCTCAAAACTGAACTCCCTCTAACAGTGAAAAGTAATTTCTAAAGAAAAAAAGATAGTTATCAGTTCAGTAAACACTTTAGTACATGCTTTAAAGGCCATTATAGGGTGAAAATACATTCTGAGGAATATTTTCTTTTTTAAAGGGTTTATCACACTGTTTAAAAAACATAATTAACCACTTTTTTATATATTTAGATATACTCCACTAAGCATTGAATTTTTTTTTGGGTTAAGTTAAATAGACAACCAAAGATTGTCTCCCACTCACAAATAGCCATGAATTGTGACAAGAGTAACAGCAGGTCAACCTTTATCAATCTTTTATCTTTATCCCACCAAAATCAATTGTTTGGAATCTTTTAATTTACACAGGAGGAAAACGTTTTAAAAGAAAGTGAGAGTTTAAAGTGTACTTGATAGGTTACAGAATTAATCTACAATTAAGCTGTCACTAAAGTCAGGGTCAGTGTGAAGAAACACTCCTTTTGTTAAATAAGACACTTTTTTCTGTGTGGTAGAAAGCTCAGGGCCTACTTTGGAAGCTGCTTTAGAAACATTTAATAGTCCAATTTACAGGTTTTTTTAAAAAGCAGTCTCGAAGGTCTAGAGCTTTTATGACTAATGAAAGGCCTATTGTCTGTATATTATTTTTCTCAATCCCACTTCATCCATTACCCAAGAAACTTAACACTCATAAAACACTCATCATTTTTCTACATCCTGCCTTCCTTTCAATCCTCATACTCCTCAGGTTTCAGTGGGAATTTACACAAGAAATACAGAATAGGAAATACAAGTAATTTCTACAAACTGCACATAAGGAAGTCCTGCTTTGTTTCTGTAACTCTTACCTATGACAAATAGAGACAATATTTAGTATTAGTAATAAATGTTGTTAAAATGATGCACTGTCTTCTGAGATGATTTTTCTTTTTGTCAGCAAGGTTTTAGTGCATTAGAGGTTGATCAGATTTTCGTAGGGTTTCAGCAGCATAGAGTTAGTAAATCAGACTGACACTTCCAACGAGCATATAGCAATAACACATCTTCTACCACTCTAGCTGGTTTCAGGGGCAAAAAAAATTGCTTCTGCTTGACTTTGTAGCTCACATTCTGCTCTCAGATAAGCTCATATTGGTCCCACCATGTTTGGAAGAGTTTTGCTCATGTCTGAAGGCAGAATCTGACCCATATTTATAAAGTCAATTAATATGTTCTCTTGAGAAAAAGACTCATGTTTTCCTCACCTTCTTCTAAATTGCAGGTTCTTTTCCCCATCACACACTGAATATATTTCTCAATACACAGTCACAAAAATTGAAGTGGTTACAAAAAAACTTACAAACCCTAATCTCATCAACTAATTTACATAGAGAAAAAGAGCATGTGTAAAATCAGACTTATGCCTGACATCACACAAAAAGATCAAAGTACTTATTTAGCAAAACACTGACATGTAGCTAGCAAACCAAAGACAGCTCTGGTGTAATTTATTTATTTGCAATGGAATTGATGCTGCTGACTCTAAATATGAAGTCTGCTGGCAGTGATCATCATATAGACTATGCTGTTGGACAGAGGAACTCTCATTTTCTGTAGCCATTCAGTTTCCAAACACCTTAAATTTTGTATGAAATGGAGGGGGGGGGGGTTATATTTAAACAAGTAAAAAAGCTAAAAATTACCCTTTATCAGATACAAATTATCCTTAAGTGACATCATCCATATAAAAAAATCTATATATATCTAATTTACCTGTGTGTGCATGCATATGTGTGTGTATACACATACAACATGCACTCATACCACAAACTAAACACTCATTTAATCCCATCATTTTTATGAGGAAAAGATAAGAGGCATAAGCAGACAAATTAGTGGAATTTGTCAACCGAGAGAACTATAAAAGTACCATTTACTCTATTTAAGAGCATTTTAATAGTTTCATCTATTGCTATAATATACAGCAACGTTAATACTTCAGTCACAGCTTTTGTCCATTCCCACAGAGCACATCAGTACTAGCTACATGTAGAGTGAGATCAGTGCTTTGTCAGACCGGTTTCTATCTACATTCTAGGCCATAACTAAATAAATTAGAATATGCTAAAGTGCTACATCAATACTAATGTTTCTGAACAGTAGTAACGCACATTTCTCTTTCAAAAAAAATTTTAAAAAATACAGCAGCTATAGTTCCAAACATAATCACATAATGTGAATATGTTTACATGTCACTTTGTTACAGTATTCAACAAAATGCACAACACAAAACCATATGGCAACAGTCACGACTCCCACAGAGTACAAAAGGTAACTTTTTAAAAGTCGAGCATGATGGAAATAGACATTTGCAGTCTTCAGAATTCACACTTGAAAGTTTCGTTTAATCGCAACTTGCTGATGTCGATATTTATTTCCTCTGGTTTGTCACGTCTGTATGTTACTGTTCTTGTACAAACTGTAGGCAAAAACATCTTATCCTTGAAGGAGAAGATACAAGTTTTATCAGCAATTAGCTAAATTTTATATGCAAGAAAAAGATTACTGAAGATGATGGCTCTGAAATCAATTACCTTCTTTGTTGTAGATACTCTGTAATCAGATGAAGATTTAACTTTATTGCTACTCCCCTGCAGAATTATCTGCCTGATGATAAGGACAACAAGCAACCCAATCAGAAAGGTAACTATAAAGATTATGGAAAATACTCTAAAGTAGCTTCGTCCAGAGAAACAATCTGCAACAAAAGGAAAACACAAGGGTAAAGCCTAACATATGGAACAGGCACATCCCTCTAACACAGGCATATTCCCACTGCTTAGCAATGTTGCATAAATGTAACATGAGCCTGATAAAAATTAAGGGGAAATAAAGAGAAGTTATAATGTGCAAGCTTTTAAAGTTGGGCATATCAAGAAAGGCAATTCAGATTAAGATCCATTGTAGAAAAATAGTGAAACTATTATTCCTTTAATCTACAGAACTAAGACTCAGGCTTCATTGTATTGCCCACCATAAATTCTCTGTAGAGTGAGTTTATAGCCGAAATAGAGAGGATGAAATATTAGAGATGTTTGGGGCAGAGAGAATTTAATCTTCACAAGACGACAGTGAAGATCACTGGTAAAATATGAAAGAAAATGTGGTTTATTGAATCCTTGTCCAGTGCTCTCCTCACTGGTAGACTAACACAGTAAGCATTCCTTAATACTAAAGTTATGAAAAAAGTATTCACAGTTAGTTTCCTCTTTTATGAACTGTAGTATAAAAACATTTATGTAAATGCTAAGTGACAAACCATTTACCTGCATTTTTTTTGCTGCATGGAGTGATTAATCTTCATGAGATTTTATTAAAGAAGATTTTATTCTTCCACAGCCCTCATAACTGCAGTTTTTTATACTTGAAAGGAACATTTAAACATTACTGAACTAGAGGTAAGCATTCTACTTCTTTCTTTCTTGTTTCTGGTAATGTCAAATAATATAAGCATATTCAAAGTAATAAAACATACAGATGCCATAACAAATTTTTATAAATATTTCTTTAAGCATTGCTCAGGCAGGATTCATCATTATTAGATGTGACTTCTCAAGGAGCTGGGAAAACTGAACTTAGCAATGCTTGACATTCATATTTCCTGTTATTATTTATCTTTTACTTTCCCTAAAGCTACAAATGATTTTTCTCTTTCTCCTGCTTTCTTTCTTTGTTATTCTAATAATGTGACATACTTCTGAAAGACATTCTAACACTGGCAAATTCAATTACTAATCCCAACAGGTTTTAATCTCTTATTAAAATTACCTAGAAAATACCACTTACCTGAAGTGTGGTCAATATAATGCAGTAGGTAAGCGCATGAGGTTGTGCACTGGTCAAGTATTGCTTGAGATGCATTGTTAGAATGATGGCACTGAACACAGTTCCTGTAAAATAAAAATTTTAATTAAAAACCTATGTCTTTCTCTGCACTCCCCTTTAAGAGATTTTATCAACAGGCTGACGTAGTGCTTGCACATAATGCTTTCCTGTTGTTAGTAAAAACATTGCGACATTTATTTATTTTTTTGTGAAATGTGATGCCTCTCTCAGCATTTTATCCCTCTGATGCTTCTCAGAACCAACTAGTCAGAAGTTGTAAACTAAAACATGTCTTTGGCTTTGAGCCACCTTCATCTGATCCCTGCTCTGCCTTTTGTGATTCGAGTTTGTGACAGGGTGTAGCTAAGGTCCAGCACCCTTTCTTCAGCTTTCAGCCTCCAGTTCCGTTCTAGTCTTTCCTTACCTATCAATCTCATTCGGATGCACACTGGAACTGAAGGGTAGAGGTAGGTGGAGGAAAGACAGCCCTGTCAATAAGACAAAGCCAGGTAAGTCTGCACTGCTGGGCAGTTTAGAGGGAGAGCAGCACAAGTGGGAGGCAATGCTCTCAGTCTTAACATTGTCACTATATAGCCCTGCAGGAGACAGATGTCACAAGAGATCCCAAGAAAGCCCTAACTGAATTTTTAATGAAGATATGCCATCTTCTGAATTTATTAAAGGCACGCATTTCACAGTGACTTTGAACAAGTGTAATCCAGAAAGGCTAACTGCATTCTATCTAGTGAAATCTTAGCAGCAACCTTTCCAGATGTGGCCAAGCTTGGCTCTCCAGCATTTTCACCAGATGAGCTACAATTGAAATTAATACAAATAAACAATGATTCTGTTTTGAGCACGATGACCTTTCCAACGAAAGGCTGATCTTCCACTCTCTGCACCACAGTGAGATGCAGAACATGACATGATGAGAGGGAGCAGAAGAGCCGTGCCCAAGGAAAGGGCTTCATTTGCTCTCTGTGCCAGGACAACACAGTGAACCACTGAGAGCCTGGTCTAGCTTTTCTCCTCCTGGGCTTGCTCATTTCAACCTCCACACTGTCCCTCCCTTTACATGGGTAAGGAAAAATGACATGCTTTAAGGCTAGCATGGCAAAGACTAAGTGTTTTAAAACTGTGCAATGAAGAATGTTGTTCTCTGGGTAAGACCAGCTCTGCTCTGCTGATCAATGGCAGTGACAATGCACAGGTACTGCTCCAGTTCCACACCTCCTTCTTTCAGCTGAGAAGCACAAGGAGTGTGCAAAAACAAATGTGGAGGATATTGTTGGACTTGGTGGCATTCAAAAGTAGGATCTATTTTCCATTTTTAAAAATACAAATTTATGGTTTTATTTCCTACCCAGAAGATTTCATATGAAGAATGAAATGGTTAAAATAGATGCCGGCATGCAATTCTCTTAATTGCCAGTGTGAATCCAACTACCCAGAGAAGTATCAAGTACGAACTGTACCAATTTCCTACAATCTAAATAGCTAAGAAATACAGCATCTATCCAAGCAGAAATATTTCTTCATGTTTCAACACTAGGGAGTGAAAAAGTCAAGTCTAGCACAAGAAACATACCAGTTTTCTTCACAGGCTTTGTTACAAGTAGGGCAATATTCACAGAAACGGCCAAAGCTTCTTGGATCTGTGCACTCACACTTTCCACATACACATTTTCCTCTTCCACTGCAAATCTGGCCCTTTGAATTCAGGCAGTGCTTTGCTGATTGTGATGAGCACTCGCAACGATCACCTTCCCAGCCAGCAAAGCATTTGCATTTACCACCTTCACATTCACCATTACCTACAACACAGAGAGTCTGGAGTCATATGCTTCCATGAAAACATAAAAAATAAATTTTTAGATGGATACATTTGTATTGCTTGTGCTTTACCTTAAACAGAGCAAATTTAGACCTGGACTTTCTAATTAGTTTTTAAGTTAACAACTTGGACTGAAATTACTGGCATGCTAAATATTGAAGGCTGCTGTTCATTGTTAAGTTCAGCAAAAGTTGCTACTATGATGTCACCCTAAAACCTTCTACTAAAATTTTTCTCTTTTGCTTTGGATCAAAACAATGGAAATACAGAATTATGCAATGACCAGGAAAGCAGTCTTTAGGCAAAGTAAACAAATTTTCTTTAGCAAGAAAACATTCCATTCAAATAAACAGCAAGATTCAGTGGAAGAAGGAGTATCCAGTTCATGTGCACAGACCATGTTCTTTCCTTCCTTTTCTCCTTTTCCTTTTCCTCTTTTCCTTTTTATATTCTTTTTTCCTCTTCTCTACCATAGACTACAAAAAGAATAAGAATTTCTAACAACTCTGTTTCACTTAGAGTCTCCTTTCTGAAGCAGGCATTCCAAACAGTGTTCGTGTCTATACCAGTATTTGAAATCAAGTGCCTGAAATCAGAGTGCTATCTCTCACAAGACTGATTTAGGGTGGTAGAAAATCAGAACCTCACCTGGAAGCTACGATTCCTTCCTAATCTCTCAGGATCTCATATTCCCATTAGACTGAAATGTATAAACTAGCTTTCTGGAATAAATGATACTTTTTGTTTGAGAAATCAGTATCATTACTTATTAAGAATTTTGAGATTTAAATATTAAAATAGCTAAACCTAGGAAAAAAAAAATCAATGTATCCCCTAGAAAACAGTGGTGAAATTTAGAAGACAGTGAGTATGCTTGTGGTGAAGAGAGCCCAGGAGTGTGAACTCCTAACAGGATGTTCAGGACATTTCCCACACTAATTCTGCACAAACAATTCTCGTTCTTGACAGCCTTATATCATTGTTTTCAGCTGCATCATGTACGTTAGCCTCAGAAAACAAAACAAACCAAGAAAATACAGACATAAATGCTGCAACCTACCAGAACATAAGTTTCCCTGGTGATACGGGCAGGAAAAATCATCCATTTCACAGTACTTGCCATACACCTTGCCTAGCTTGTTTTTGTAGCAGAAACATTTTCCATCTATGCAATTTCCTTGACCGCTGCAGATGGGTTGGTCCTGGTGCTGCCTGCACTTCTCTGAGGGAAGCATGTCTCTGTTAGAGCTACAGTTATTGTCACTGCAATGGGACTGTTTGCTGTCAGGAGATGTTTCATCAGCCCACACTCTTTTGTGCCCTGTGCTGTCTCCGTACTGGCAGGCACAGCTTTGCTGCACATTGACAATGGCAGTTTCATTGAAACCAATAGGCTTAAGTATGGCATATTTTCTTCCTCCAGTTGTATGACATCCTTTCATTGTAACTGATACATTGAAAAGTACCTAAGAAGAAATAAAGACAGATTTATTACTATTATTATTATAATTATTATTATTTCCTTGCTTACATTTGCTTAAAATTTTTAACACATAAATAAAGCAGAATCTTGTATATGAACGTGCACGAGCTGATAATAGCAAAATACACAGTGGTCACTTGTCAAACATGATATATTAGTAATGATAGGCATCACAAATACAGTTAAAATCCTAACAATAGAGGATTGACAGAAGTCTACTTTTCAAGTTAAGAAAGCATAATTTCAAAAGACAAGTTTAATACAAATAAAATGGAAATAGAAACACCATCACCATCCTCCTTCTATTATTTAATGTATACATATCACAGAAATATTCAGGTAAGGATTGGGACTAGATTGAGCAAGACAATACACAAACAGACACAGAGATACTCTTCATAAAAAGAATCTATAATGAATGTCCTGCTGCAGAAATGCTCATGCACATAGAAACCACACAGGTTTTTGGATGGCCCTAGCTACTCCTACTAAAACACAGAAATGGCTCACATGTAAGCAAGAGATTACTTTTCCCAATTCCGTGGACCCAGAGCCTAGCTCCTGGCCATGTCATGGCCATCACCACCATCCTCCAGGTCCTCATCCCAGCAGTGCCCACTACAGCAGCAGCTCCCATGGCTTTTTGTAGTCCTGGCACAGGACTAAGGATCATTTTGGTGGTTAGGTGATTGCCATAGAGTTTCCATCAATCACCACTAAAAATTTTTGACAGCTCTGACACGTGTGACACACTAGATATCAATCTTGTATTTCACAATTATTGTTTTGGCTTTTTTTTTGGCCAGTATGCTTCTGACAGGGTATTCTGTCTAAGGTTTTGTATTTTTTCAGCTTCCTGATGTAAAACAACTCTTTCTCGCCTCCTCACTGAGAAAATGTAACTAGGAGGAAAAAGTGAGAAAAGAGTGCAAGAGAAGCAAATACCTTTAATCTTTACTACCAAGAAATAAAGATTTCCAAATAAAAAAGGAGAAACCCCGAGAACCTGATTACATATGAGGTTGAAACTACCCACAAATACTAAGGCCATTCATCTCTCATCACTGTCTCTCCCTCCCGCTGCGCCCCCACACGAGAACAACCCAGCCCTTGGGGACAATGGTGGCTTTGTGGCGAGTGGGGCTGCGGCTGCCTACACGGACAACAGGAGAAGAATGCTGTGCAGAAACATGCACTTAATGTCATATTGAGGGGGCACACAGGCTTTGTCTCACCCTTTGCTTTTCTTCTTCTCGTTTCTCAAATGTGCCACTACACACATAACCCCTCAGTAGCCCACACTCTCTGTGCATGAGATTTCTCCCCTTGGGTTGCAGGGCAAAAGTGTGGCTATAGAGAAGTTGATTCATACAGCAGGTGCACATCACAGGGGGAGGACAGGCTGCAGCTAGGGAATGTGCTTTTTATTCAACACACAGCCCTGCCAGAAAACATCATCTTCATGTACAAAACAGTACTGGAAGAATGGCAGGGAAATGGGAGGGAAGGGAAAATCATGTCGTGCATATGAGTCGTGAAATTTGATTCTGAACACAGCGGCAGATAGATTAAACCTGTGGTGACTAAATAATTACAACACCATGACACTTGCTAATAGCCAAAGTTAGTTTTGCACCCTGAAGAGGCCACAGGATTCTTCCAGAATTTAATCCACTTTGTGTTTTGGTAAGAAAAGGAAGGAAGAAGGATTAGACAATGAAAGGAATGTGAGAATTAAGGAAAAGCATTTTGTCTGTAAACAAATACTGAAAGAAGGATTTATGGTTAAAATAAATTAATCTCTTAAGGATGGCTCATTTTCAACAGCAGTAGAGGTTTAGGACCACATGCAATCTTTTACAATCAACTGGCTTGGCTTTTTATTAAAAAGAAACAGATATAAATATTTTTCTTTTCATTAAACAGAACAAATTCCAGTCCTGTTTCTTATAACGTGCCCAGGGAACAACAGTGGAGAAAAGATGCGTTAAGAATAAAAACAGCAAATCTCCCATAAACTGTAGAAGCTAATCAGCAGCATGCAGACAAAATTCAGAAGAGCATAAAATATATTTAAATGTACATTACAATTCACACATTTAATCTACTGATTTGTTTTGCTCTTTCTACACACAGACAAAAGTAAAATCACACTAGCTGAGACATATGTACATGTCAAGCAGGAAAGAACTCCTTGACCCTGCTCTCTAGAAACACAGACCTCTTCCTGGCAAGCTAAAAGAATTACTCCACTAGTCCAAGCAATTAAATAAATATATCAAGGCACAGAGAAGTTTTTCTGGGAAGAAAACCATGTTCTTTACATCAGCCAGACATCTTCCCCTGCATTTTCATGGTGCATGATGCTCTGTTTCATTCAGTAGGTGGCATCAATTCAAATGGGAATAAATTATTTTATTAATTTGATTTATAAAATAAACTAATTATCCACAAACCTGATTGTGCATGAAGACTACTAAAGCAAGAAGAGAGAAAGGTGACACCTAGTACAGACTCAAGGGACACAAATTCCAGTGGTTTTTTTCCACTGGGTGATTATCTTTCAACCTCTTTACGTACAGATTTCATCACAATGGATGTGGTGGTTGTGCCCAGTGGAGGACAAAGAAGGAAAGTTTTAATGGACGTTAGCTTTCAGGAAAAGCTTTGAGCCTTAGTTCCATGGGATTAGTGAGAATTAAAATAAGATTCAGGAAAAATAAACCCTGAGAATAATAGAGAGCCTGTGATCATTAATCACATAAATCCATTTTCAGTTTAAGTAAATCCCTAGAAGATTTCACACCATTGAAACCCAACCACACAGAAAAATAAGTATTCCAGTTCCTTGAAGAATGAGAACTATCAACATACTTCTTTATCATATCCCACATTTTTACATCCTTCCATGCCAGTTTTTTTACTTCCATCAGGACAGATTGCAGTGATATTGAAATGAAGACCTTGGATCTGGTTATCCACTTGAATTTTCACTTCAGAGATTAGTTTCTGTAACCAGAAAACAAGTTTTAATTGCATTGCATCTCAAAATATAATGTACATTAGTGACTAACACCAAGTGCGGCTACTTTGTCTGACTAAAAATGAAGAAAGCTTGTCTGTGTGAATCAAGGAATGAATTAAAGCATTGTTTCCCATGTAAAGACCCAATTACATTCCAAATATACACAACCAGTGAACTGGTAATTCTGATAAAGAGGATTAGGTTTTCCAGATAAAAATGTTTTCAGCCTCGCTAACATGGTTTTGAGACTGCATTTTTCACAATTTGAAAATCTATTCCAACAACCATGTGCAACAAAACCTGCTCATTGTTCAAGTCTATGCTGCCTTTTAGCCACACACCTAAAATACAGCAGTAAATATACATACAACCACCAGCAGAAAAGTTTCCTAATTGACTTGACACTTTATAAACTTCTGATATTTTGCATCTGTCTTGGAAAAGTTTTCTCTGAACAAACCTTAGGGTGACCTAAAGGCTATTGGGATTATTCCTACTGATTTTTCTGGGTCAGCTAAGACTATATAAGCCAACAATTGGCTGATCCCATTAGGGCATTTTGCAATAAAAAATAATGAAAAAGCCAGCTACTCTGTAACTTGTATTTACTACATACCCTAAAATCCTTCTTCCTTCAAGGAAGAAATACTTCTTCTTAAGCATTTAAAAATTTATGAAAGCTCTGTACAAACTTATGAGCTGAAATTTGCACAAAGGGATTTTTAAAATTCCTGTCATATTGCTATTAAAAATGAGTTTAGTGGGATATTTTTACTGCTACAAATGGAAATGCAATTACATGAATCCTAACACATGTTTATCTTAGTAACTTTTTGAAAATTAGTGACTCATCTTTGGCTTTTTAGCCAGGGATTTTCAGCCAGGGTTTTCCATAGCTAAACCTAAGGTTTCCCCGCCTGGAACAAGAGTGCAAGAGGCCCACTGTCACTGAATATCAACACTAAATTTATTTTCTTATCTAAGTCCCTTTTTTTTCTAGAAAGCAACACATTCAAGACCTGTTCACCATGTGTTTATATGTTGAAAACCCCTAAAACTATGATAAAAATCTCAAACTGTGAAATCCAATGAAGATTAGGATGGGAAGAAAGACAGTGTCCAAAAAATGAAAATAAAGCAAAAGCAAACTGGGGGTGACTGGACCAGGAAAGTCCCACTGAAACTTGCATTGAACTAAATAATTGTTTCATAAATTTTCACTTCCTCTCCTTGAATGTTTGCCCTGCACTGGGTAAGAACTGTTACAGTTTAGGATGGACAGTGTAAAGGTGTCATACAAAAGGACTACAATCTTCAAAATATTTTGCCAGCAACTTCCTGCAAACCTCCATACTCAAAATGAGATCTCTCAACTTTTTAAGAGGAAGTAAAATACCAGTGAGAACTTCTCTGCAATTTGACTACCCCTAAACTCCTCTGCTTTTGAATGCCTTTGCCTTCTGCTCAGTGTCTCCAACATGACAGTGAGAAAAATGTGTGCAAAAGCACTCTATGGACTAGGAACAGACACGGGGGGCTGGCTCTTCATTATAGCCAATTTGCTGTAAGTAAATTGCCTAATTCTGTGGTTAAGGAAGTAAAATGGATAATTTCAGCCTCCCAGATCCAACTAATTTAAAAAAAAAGTGATACCTGTGGATACTTTGCATATACTTTTGTAGCTGAGTTTTCAACTTTCTGAACCTGAATGTTTGTGTGTAACTGCACAATTTAGCAGCATTCAACCATCCAACCCATCACATTTTGATGCTTCTCTATGGGCTCCCTGTGCTCTAGTACATCAAATGCCTATTTCTTGGCTTCATTATTAAAGCTGTTTATGCCCTCTTTCCTTCACTAACAAGATGACTATTTCACTTTCACACTGCCATTCTGTGTCAAGCATGTGTGACTTTATTCTATTTCCCATACTATTATTTCTCTTTCCCAAACTACTATGTTCCATTGAGTACTCCAGGCAAGAGTTCACAAAGCCATTTCCATTGTTCTCTCCCAAATACCTATCAAAACTCTTCTTCACTTCCATGCCTCAAACCCCCAAGTCATTACACTGCTTTTTGCAGTATAAACGCTGCTTTTCATGAAATCCACTGTTCTCAAACGACCTCCTCGTAAATTCCCATCTCTTGTTTATTTTCTAAAAATTATGCTGCAAAACTCTCCAGATACTGCATTGTGTTTCTGCTCTGAATTTATATGGTGCCTAGACAGTGGTGTCTGCTCTGTAACTACAGATCTGAGGTGCCAAAATTCAAATAAATAAACCCTCTTTTGAAGTGACATAGCAACAGGTGCAGAGAATCAAACAGAATATTTAGAATCATCCTTAGAAATTGAAAAACAGTAGCTCTTGGGTTTGAGACACTGACAGACTGGAACTTTGAGAGCTATCATAAGATAGTATCACCTATCCATCTGGACATTAGGAAAAGTAGAGAATGTATCCTTGTGGACTTCAGATGCAAGACAAGATCTTGGAAACTCTAACCTCAGGCTATGAAAGATGAAAAATGTACAAATATTCCATATTGTCACTCTCATCATACCTGATAGGCTTCTACCACCAAATCATTAAGATTTGCTGCTTGTGATTCTATTTGTCTTGCAACAGTACCAGGCAAGAGAGGTAACAGATCCTATGAAAAAGACAATAATTTATGCACAGTTTTAATTTTAAGTATAAATATTGTGCCTTCAAAATTGAAAAAAGAAATCAGGTTTCTAACCTACTTTATACCAATGAAACTGGCTTCCTTGAACGGCAAAAATAACATTGATGTTATTGTCAATCAATTTTTCAGAGAGCTGCCCAAGAGATGGATGCTCCTGCAAAATACAACAGAAAAGAGAAGACTGCAGATTAGTAGGGAAAAATCTTGTATTTCATATATGACAGATTATAGATTTCCAAAACCAATCCAATCTTAACTTCTAAATGTACAGAGAATGCTAGACCTACATCAAAACCAGGGTGTGGCCATTCAAATAAACAATAAAAAAAACCACCAGGGCATCTGCCAGGCTTATCTGTTGCCAACTATGTAGATCTGCTGCACAGTGGAGGAAGGACTAACTCTACAGTACTATTTTGTTGGTTTGACTCTGATGCTTAAGAAATAGGGTATGTTGTGGTCCATGGTCCATCTAGAAGAACAGGGAATGATAGGTGGGTTCTTGTGCAAAAGTCAGGGAGAAAGTACAACATGAAGCACTGAGATGAGGTGTGCTTTTGGTAATAGCAAGGGGGGTAATTAAAAAGGTTTGATTCTCAGACATGTATTTTGGCATCAAATGCAGCCACTGGATCAGGTTCTGGCAACGTCAGTATTCTCTGCTTATCTCACTTCCGACTGACAGCTTTCTCCTCTGTGTGCTCAAGACCCACCTAAGGACTGATGACTCCAGTCCTCACCACGAAGACCTGCTACATTTTCTTAACCACACCCGTGCTTGAAGAAGATGGCAGGAGTTTCACAGCTCTCCTCAGAAATGCATTGTTCTATTCGCTGAAGTACCTATGACAGCACGTCCTGTGCCAATGACCTGCCCTTCTACACTTCTCATTGAGAGATCTGACATGGACTTGAGAACAAGAGGTGTGTTGCTATCTCTTCATCCAAGATCTGGGGGAACTTCAAGGGTGACTGTGTGGTCCCAATGGGCTTTGTACACCTGGGTTATGAGAGATCCCTTCAGGTCCAGTACTCTAAACAAATCTGTATCTGAAAATCACCACTTACTAACCCTCCATAAGTGAATAGTTCTCAAGAAGTAAATTCAATGCTTAAAATTCATGATTAAACAGAGAGAAGTGACTGGCCTTGGCTTGTGATTCCACTTATAGAGATTTCATCTGGACACCTCCACTTACGTCAGGTACTTCAACCTTTATCCCCCCACACTTTTGTTGTCTTTCTTTTCCTGGTATTTTTCACCATCTGCCCCATATTATCTCTCTTGCACAAACACAGTCTGTTACCCTGAACAATTCTTTTCTCCTCAGACTGTCCCTTGTTACTCAAGGCACCCTGCAAGTCAACAAGTCTGCTAGCAATAATCTGAATAGCAAGACAACTGAGACAAAGTTATGCAAGGGAGCAAAATCCATTTTCCATCATATTGCACCATTATAAAGAGCCTTGTACAGAAAGAACAAAGGAGTTTCTTGGTGCAGTTTGATATTAGCCAGGGTACACACCTCTCTCAATGTTTCAGTGCTTTGGTAAAAGATTATATTCCTTAAGATAACTGATGAAAGGTAGATAACACAGTATTAAACAGGCTATCTTACAGCTCCAGCTGGAGAGAGTGCCATGCTCACTGGAGAGAGAGCAGGCATTCCCACCACACAGGAGTCAAGAGTGAACTGCAGCAGTGGTGGCTTTGTTGGCATTTTAAGCAGCCTACAACAGAGTCCTAAGCCTTCCTTCCTTCTCCGTGACACAGAACATAGTGGTGGGGGCCTCCATTGAGCTGCACAACCCTACAGGCCACGCGCAATGGGCTGGCAGATCACAGACACACCAAGTGGTCCCAGGACACGAGTGAAGCCAGATATTCTGCAAACACCTCCTGCACCATAAATGCGTGAATGACAGGGGCAGAATCAAGGGATCATGAGATGGTGGCAAAATAAGTCAGTCTTCCTGCTTAGCACATGATTCTAGACCTGTCTCTGAATTCCAACAGAGTGGCCCCTCAACAACTCTACAACTACTAGCTGAACTCTGGAATCAGGAGTATCAGAAATAGCTTTCCAAGCCTTCATGAAACAAAAACTTATTCAGATGGAGCTTACTGAAGTCAAGAGATGACACCCATAGACATGCAAGGGCTGCAGGGGGAGGATCCCCAGACTACCTCTGCTCATAAGTAAGGTTGAACTTCCATGTATTTGCCATCAATAACTCACTAGAGCATCCAGCTTCTTGTTTCTTTTTATTAGAATTGAGTTAAAAAAAACCAAAGCCCAAAGCATCAACAGACCCACATTAGCTTTTTAATTTTAAGCATGTAAAGAGATGACATAAGGTACCAGTCGTAACTCATGGAGCCTCACTTTGCTTGCTGTGAAAACCTTGCTGTACTTTGGGTCTTTTTATCTTATCTCTTCCCACTACTGCTCTGACAAATGTACTCTAATTTTAGATCATCCTTCTTGCTTCAATTACATCATTCATTTTATTATTTTAACCTACTGTGTTAAGCTGAGAAGATAACTAATATAAATGTTAAGTATTTCAGAAAGGGAGTTAACCAAGCACAGATCTAATTAAAATGGACTAGATTTCTTTCCTGTCATGCATTTTTTTTTGCTGACCTTTCTGTGACTGCTTAGCAAAAGTTAGAAAGAAACATGCAGAAAAATGTCTAAGTGGAAACATTTCTGATGTAAAGGCTAAGCTTATTCAAATAAATAAAGCAAAGTCCTCTTAACTGGCACAAGTAAGAAATAAAAATATGCCAAAATGCAATCTTCTCATGACTACTCAAAGCTAAGAATCAAAGCAGGAAAACAATGTGATTACAGAGGTCTGTTTAATTTAGCACAGCCCAACAAAATTGCACTGATATGAAAAAACCCCCAAAATATGTTTCATATTATGTTTTCTAAAAGACTGACAGAATTTCATGATATTTCATTTAAATATCAAATAGTCTTCCCAGCCCCCTGATTTAACTCGTTCATTTGAAGTTTCTTTATGGATATCTATGAATAAAATAATCACATATACCATGGATGAGAAGAAAAAAGCAGGAAACCAGCACACTTTCCCTTACAGACACTATTGTGTTGTCGTCAAATCTACTCCAGAAAATGCAATGCTAAGAAAGATTCCCTTGCTAACCCTTTTCTAGTACTAAGTGCCTGCTGTTAACATGTGGGCATGCAAAAATTAGCCCATATTTAAAAAAAAAAGGGTTAGCAGCCAGAAAACATAAGGATCTAAATGTGCCACCACAGATCTAAGCATCTTTCAAGGTTATTTCATTTGGGTGGATAAAAAAACTCATTTCATAAAATATAACAGTAGTAGTAATCATGGAGATTTCTTTTTCCATACGGGACAGTAAAATTATGATCTTTCAAACCAGAATGCAGAATATCCGTTAAAACACCTTTTTTTTCAATCAGCCATCAATCTATCATAGCTGCTTAGAAAAAGATTCATCATTTTTGTCTGTATTTTCCATTGTTGAGTTTCTCCAGTTGCAACAGAAATTAATTCACGAAGTTGGACAGAAAATAAAATAGTGTGGGGGTTTTTTTTCTGAAACTGACAATACCTTTATTATCAAAGGAATCCAGAAAAAGATTTATACCTTTAGCAATTATTTAATGAGCAGAGCAAACATCCTCTGATTTATAGCACTGCAAATAGGAAAACTAAAAAAAAGAAAAAGAGAGTATGTTCTGCTTTGGGAAAGAAAAGTTTCAGGATGATTTGTTCTAAGTAAAATAAACTGAATAGACTGATTAGAGTGGAAAAAAAATCTTCAGACATCTGTGAGGAAATATCCAAGACGTGACAGAGGGAGTATATGAATGCAAGAACGTCAGATAATCGGAAATCTAAATAACCTTCCTGTTAGCACACATTCGTCTCCCTCCTCCGCTCAGCAAGGTCCCAAACACTCACCGCTTCCCAGAAACCTCCCGTATTTCATGATCACACAACAGCCAGTGGCCCCTTCCTACTACTCCACCATCCTTGGAAACACCAGTTGCCAGGACTAAGTTCAGGTCTAACCTCACTTACACACAGCCCTCACTGATTTCACTTGCACACTGCTGGTTCTGGCTGAACACAGACTGTACACTTTAACTAACTGCAGCCAGCACTGAGAACAAAACTTCAACATGCTCTAATTGTAGCACAGTTCATATTTCTGCTTTCTGGGGATTACACTGCAATTAAGCAGTGATTCATGTTTCTTAAATAAACAATTCATATTTATTTAAGAAATAAATGAAAGCAGGTGAAACCTACAATTCTTACGCAAAAATTCCTTTCTTCAGTCACTTATGACTACTTTTTACATTCCTGAAGAAAATATTTTGAAAGCTAAAAATATCTGATGAAGGCATCTTATTTTGCTACAGCAGATTTGATGCAACTTTTTGCAGAGGTGTGTATTACCACACACTGACTTTCTACTGGGAAATCTGATTGCATTTAATGCTAGTCCATCCAGCTGAGGTAGCTCACTGCTATTGTGTGCCCTTTGGTTTACTCTTACCAAGCCTTTTCAACCAACGCACCTGTGCATCTTCTGACCACAGACCATAGCCATTACCTTTGTCTTATGAGCATGATTGTACAACTCTTACATATTACCAGCTTCTACTTGTGCAAAATATCACACCACGCACTTCTTACTTATATTTTATACAAAATGTGTGTGATTTTTATGAGATGCTAATAAAAACCCACACCAAAACCAGTAACATGTCCTCCTCTGCCGTGTACTGATTTTTTAAGGCTCCAAAATACTTTAGTCCACACAAAAAGAATGCCAATATGCCAGGTGACCAATTCTTCATTTCACAACTTGCCTACCTGGAAAAATACTATTCTAATAACTGAAATAAAAGCAGTGCTTTGACACCAGTCTAAAAACCTCCTTTACACAGTTTTGCACTGTCTCTCTGAAGGCAAAATCCATGACATATACCTTACCATACTCGTGGCTTTGATGTACACATTATCTTTCAAGTGACAGTTTCCATCATGGGGAATTACAATTCCTGCTAATTTACTATCAAGGGCCAGATGGGAAGTTTGATCTGTCATCACAAGAAGCAGTCGCTTTGCTTCTTTACGCCATCCAATGTGGCTCTAAAAAGAAAACAAAATTAGGCATAAGAAAGCAGTACCTACCTATTTTCTGAAATAATCAATAATAAAATGAAAAATTAACATGAAAGTCCACTTTCAGATATTACACCGCTTGGCAGCACTGTGTTTAAACCAGGCTATTTAAAGCATTTTGTGTGGAAATAGATATAATGTCCTACATCTGAAAACTACCACTTTCTTTGCTGTTTTCCACTTACCACTTTCTTTGCTTTTTAAGGAAAGATGTCTCAATATACATTCCAGTTATGCTTTATATAGTGGGCTTGGTAACAGCTGCCACACTGTATGTGTCACTATTATGTACAAATGCAAAGCACATAGTTTGTAAAATTCTCTGGGATCCAAGAAAGCATTACAACCAGTAAATATGCATTTGTCCATATTGATACTAGTTCTATTTTTACTTTGATTTAATTACTTTATATTCTCATCACTCTGTAATTTCCTTTTCCTACACAATTTTCTGGAAAGTACATTAGCATGTGATCACAAATCAATAAACTAAGGTTTGAAGGTCTTCATGCAATTACAAATTGATAAATTCCCTATTATGCAGCAAAATGCTACATTTATCCACCATCTTAAGGGATTGATAGCAAAGTGGCAGCCTCAACGGTGAATTGAATGTCTTTTAGGAATTCAGTGGTATGAAGGATGCAACAGGGTAAGCTTATATCTAAACTGATTTAGATGCCAATTTGTATTTTCAAAACATTTATCTACCTGATTATAATCAAATGTCTGAGGCACACAGGAAATACATCATATGCTTTCTCATTATTCCCTCTCTTGATTATTCCATCTTCTTTTTCACTGCTTCCATTTTATCTCCTCCCTATGACACTGTCTCATCTCTACCATTCTCATGTGGAACATGTACCTGCAGTACACTCCATGTACCCAGCCACGCTTCGTGACTCACTCTCTGCCTTCCTTTCT
>QWTY01006176.1:0-18729 GCA_008033365.1 Pseudorectes ferrugineus | reverse complement strand
TACAATATACATTATATTGTCAGTTTTCCAACCCACTCAAGCAAGAAGTGTCAACATTGAAAGAAAATGGGCTTGAAAAGCCTGCTGACTATTTTAACACAATCCCATGTTCCTACTTTTATTTTATCTATAATACACACACACAGACTATATTTAAAACTGTTAAAGGCTGCAGATTCACATATAAAAGTTAAGAAACCAAAATTAAGGGTGTTTACGCTCTCTTCACTGTGCTTATGTTATCATGTTGTCGTTAATTACACAACTACATAAAGCTTTTTCTTCCTTAGTGCATGTGCCTGATTAGATCACACCTACTCCTCATTCCAGGACAAAATTCACAACATTGCTGATAACCACATCACCTAAGGAGTAAATTCTTCAAATAAAAGGTAGCTGGAATTTCTTTCATGGTTTTACAAAGATGATGCAATGCCAATGGAAGAGCATTCGATCATCCTTACTTACACCAGTATGATAAGCCCTCTCAAGAAAGTTACACCTGTCATCACTAAAAGGTTCTCTGGCACCCTATGTTCTACACAACCTAATTTCAATGACAATCACTTTGACAGAATACACTCATTTGAACAATCTCATAACAATAGGATTTATTAATATGAATTATTCATTTATATGATGTTTCATAAAACCAATGTATCTGCTTTATTAATACTAATCTTTGTGGAGACAAGTTTCATAGGCTAATAAATGTTCCTTGCTTCAGTATATGAGTATAGGCTGACTTCTGATTGCAAATTGTTGCTCTCTAAGGTCTTGAAGAATGTTTCCTAAGAGGCAGAAATCTTCTATTTATGGACCTTGCCATAACAGTCAACAAAAGATGCTGTTTCTCTGTCTGAGTATGGCGTCGTTAGGGAATCAAAGTAAGATTGATTGTACAATTGAAACTACTGGTAACACAGTTAAGCCTTCCTTCTTTAGATTATAAGTGAGATTCAGGCTGTGTTGCAGTGGCTGCAGAATTGGCTCATGACAAAGAGTAAATCACACAGTGCTGGGCTCAGTGTTGCTGTGGCAAGAATGCCCTTGTTAACTGTGACAGGAGTAATTTTGTCCCAACCACAGTGTATTGCAGACATGATGATAAAGTGTGAAATCCCCTTATTTCATACAACCACTTGTAGTTTTGCTGTATGTAAATATTACATTATTCTGTACATAAACAGAGAACTACTGCCTCCTTCCACTTGTGGAAGTTTTGCTGGAGATACAGAGAACATTTACATGCAAATAAAAAATATGCAAAGATCATAATTACAGTTATTTCAAAAGTGAATAGTAAACCTGAAGTGGTCACCCTTCACACTATTTGCACACATTTGTATACATTAATGCAGCTAGATTCCCCGGTTAGATTCCATCAACTTTTCATAATCAAACAGTGCACTTCAAGATACCTCTGGTACTAGGATGGTTTTATAATCTGTATACTACACTATAAAATTAAGCATCTCCTTTGTGATTAAAGCTGTCTTCATTTTTTTCCAAATATCTATTAAGAATAAAGAAGTAACCATCATTCTACACAGTTTCTTAAAATTAGGATTAGTCTATTATATCTTATTTTAACTGCTCCTATTTTGATGCTCCAAAACAGAGTAGGAAAACAAATTACCTACTAATAACTAATTACTAGCCAGACAGCTTAACAGTGTAAGCCCCAGGTGATGGAACCACTGACTAGCTTTAGTCAAAAGCCATTTTTTTGCCCATTATAACAGACAGAACCACATGAAAATTAAAGTCTGCAAACAATTCAGTTTCCAAGGTATTCTTATTTCAAGATGATACAGAACAACAACTTTAATTCTGTTAGGAATACCACCAACTTGCACTTCTTTCTTTTTATTTATAATCAAAAACACTCCAGTCATTATTTTAAAAGTTCACTCAAAGCAATTAGTAAGTGAATTCTCTCATAAAAAGAAAAATGGAATATTTTTTTAAAATCTTTCTCAAAGATTCCAGATTTGCTTTACTCATCTGTTGCTAACTCAACTAAAATAAAGCTACTATTAAAAACATACTAAGCATGCAATCAAAATG
The DNA here is from genome assembly GCA_008033365.1 of Pseudorectes ferrugineus. NCBI lineage: Eukaryota > Metazoa > Chordata > Aves > Passeriformes > Pseudorectes > Pseudorectes ferrugineus. The sequence continues at coordinate 16,659 of QWTY01006176.1, read as the reverse complement.
AAGAAAAAAGGCAAACTGATTAATGTTTCACATCTGAAGTAATTTCCTTGCACCTGCAGCTCCCATCTAGGAAAATTACTACAAACACGGCTGAAAACAAGACTAGTATTCATAACATGGGCAATTTTTCACTGTTTTACTTTCCCTCATTCCCACAATTCCTAAACCTGGGAATTTTTACAGTTATTTTGGACAAGGTGAAAGTACAGCACTATAATATTTAAACTTACCATTTGCACCTCTATTTATTTTAAATCTTTTATTCATTTAAACACTGACAGCATGTTTGTTCAAGGAGGATCTTGAATAAGAAACTTTGTACTAACTTGACTTCATTGCTTCTGCATTTACAATTCCTGCTGTGATTCCTCATCTACCTATACCAGACCCCAACATAAACACAATCTTAAAGATTTCTTACAAAGGCAGAAAATGCATTTAAATTGGATATAGCCCTATCCCATCTGCATTTTTTAGTGACCAAAAACCAGTATGATGTTAAAGTTCTCTTCCCAATAACTTCACTAGGAGCTGGATTTAGGCTGATGTAAAACAAGGTAAAAGCACAAAAGCAAACAAGAGAAGTTTTAATGTACAACACTCTTTCTCCACCATATCAAGTGGTATTTCCAAATGAGGGAAAGTACTTTTTTTTTTCTTTACACATACATTAAGCACATAGTTATAGACATATTGCACATATCCAAATAAAAAGTAGCCTAAGAAACAAAAGTTTAACTTTTGCTTCAATAATCCAATAATGAAACACTGAGCAGTTTTTAATCCAATAATCGAAATGGATGTTTCTGGGTGAAGTATTTCATCTTAGGAGACTGGAGTAGGTAAGCTACAAATTGACGTTTCATAGGAAGACAAAGGGAGAAGTCTCTAGTGTATGTGCTAGCTAGCTACCATGACTAGTAGTACAATGTGCTGAACATTTTGCAGCATTCAAATGTCTACTGACACAACTCACCTGACATCAACCAGGAGCAACAAGCTAACATTTTCTTACCAAAATCTGAGCACCTTTCTTACCACCAGCTTAAAACACTGGGCTTCTTCTTGCTAGCAGTCTCATGACTTCTGTAATTTTCATAATTCTTCCAGCTGTGTAATAGTGAAGCATTGTTTTTAAGATTTTGGACACCCTAACGTAGACAAGGCTCATATAGTCACTAGCATTTTCCACACTATGCCAAATGTAACTGCTCATGGTCTCAATAATATGGCACAGGAAACAGCTGCAGCAGTGTTGACTCCCTAAACACACCAAACATTCCTCCACAGGGCAGAAATGCTGTGTTAAGAGCTACTGCTCCTAACTTCTGGGTGACTTGACATACAAAAGAAATCACAGGTCTGTAAGCTATTTGTAAGATACCTGGGCATACCTCTCACCCCGTAAGAGTGAGATTCAAAACAAAAAGCGTGCAAGCAAAGAATCACTGTGGCTGGATGAAACAGCAAGTGTTAGACTACAGTTACGCAAAATCAGAGGCCCTTACTCTGTGTTTCAAGGAGACATTTATGGCCGTCCTGAACATCCTCAAAGATTTCAACCATTAGAAAGACTTCAGCAAAGAAGGTCGTTTCAGGAAGTCACTCACACCCCTTCTCCTCCCTCTTCCCTTGCACCTCACTGCCATCACACTGCTCGTCTAACAATGCTAAATATTTGTTGTGTCGTGGGTTTTGTTCCAGGCCTGTTTTTTACCACAATGACTTCAGTGACCTGGTACACAGACACCCCTCTGAATGGTTGTTTTCACAGCACTACTGAAGCAAGAAGCTGCAGTGCTATTTGTGCAAGCTGGATTCATCACCAGTGACAGGATTCCTAGAACTTCGGGCTCAGAGAGCTATATAATTTCCTAAATCAAAACAAAACTACAGCCAGTTACATGACTTTTACAGAAACCCCTAGTGGAAGGTAAATTTCTACCAGCTGGCTTTGTCCTTATAAGAAAGATGGTGAAATTAGAAGCATTGAATGAAACAGCATGCAGAGAGGAAGAAAATAAATTCACAAGCATAATTTCTTCTCTTTCAGAAACAGAGAGGAATCAAGGAAAAGACTGATCACAACCGAAAACCACAAGCTAAGAGATTACAAGAGACAATTCCAGTATGGTAAATGACCCTATCTTTGAGAACATCAGTACCTATGAACATTGACCTTTTGAAGTATCATGTTAAAAAAATCACTCATTGTTCATATTATCGGATACTAGCAGGTTTGATTCACGTGTCACTGTGAAAAAAATGTTCTGCCCTCTAGCAGGTAGGAATTTTACCTGTATTGATGAATTACAGTTGCCTCTCCCTTTACACCACAACCAGAAATGATGATTTAGGTAGCCAATCCAAAAGTTTGGATAGTTTGTTTTTCCAAAAGGTGAGGAACAAGCCCAAGCACAATACCTGAGAAAGGACGAGCTGCCCATGGAACTTAACGACAAATTTCCGTAAAGATGCAAGGTATGAGACCTCTCCTATTGTCCTTGCCAGAGATCGTAAAAGAAAATAACCCTGCAAAAAATTAAGGCAGAAGCTATGAATTTGCTGATGTCTAGAAGACAGAAGTCTTTATGATATTCATAAAGCAATTTCAATAAAAATCAGCTGACAACACTCACCTTCAAATAGTGAACCTGCATGAAGATTTTTTCTGCTTTAAGACCATATTTGACAACAGAGGCTCCAGACTCACTCAGTTCTCCTGTGCTCTCCTTTTTGGGCCTAAAATGGAAACACACTAATTAAGTTTTGGATAAGTAACTAAAGAAGTAAGTCATACATTACAGTATGATAGTTGAAAGCATTGTGAATGGCATAGTAACTCTAAACACCTGTGACTAGTCCAGTGTTTTTCTTTACTTTAAGTATATAACTTGACTTAGGCAGTCAAAAAGTGAATTTTCTACTAAATAAAATTCATCAGTAGGTTGGTGTAGTCTTTTTACAGCCAGCATGACATCAGGTTGCAGGTCATTCTCCAGTCCAGATGTGTTATGAACAAAGAAACAAAGAAAAAGAACATTTTAAGGGGAAGTGGAGGGGAAGATAGTGAAGTCACTACATTCAACTAGTTTTCTCTTTTTTTAACCTGAACTTTGGCTTAACAGCCTACATGACTATCCTTGCAAGAATAACCTCTTTCATCTGCATGCAATAGACTGCTGAAGAAAGTGTTCTCATTTTCATTTTTCCATTTGGGTTGGAAGAAAAGTAGTTCAAATTTTAAAAGAGGAAGTATTTCACACACAGGTTTGAGGTTCACAGACAATAATGTCTAGAAAAAACCTACTATTTACTGCCTGATTTTAAAATGTAATACAGCATCTGGTATGCCACAAATCTACAACAGTAAAGTGTGGAGGACTTCTAGGCTCTTAAGAGCACAGATTGAAACTAAAGAGAAGCTATGGAAACATTCTTTCTTCATTTGTAAGAAGTGCTTTCACAGGTGTAGTACTGAAGACCCCCTAGATTTTTTTCTTCCATTCAGAAAACATCCCAGCTAACAGCAGTCTGAGAACAGATGCCTGTCTTAGGAGCCTAACCCTGTGACTAAAACAACATCTCCAATTCTAAATGTGCATTTTGAAATGGCCAGTCTTCGAAACCAAACATCTTTCCCTTCATTTCTACAGAATAGGGGAAATATGGGCCACAGCAATGCAAGATTCTTCAAACCACATCACTCATGCAGGAGTGATTTCAGGAGCTAAGCCTTGTAATCAAATTTTTTTCCATATCTGTGTCTCCCTTGAGAAAAATGTTTTTCCTTTTTTATATCTGTGTAACAGTTTCTTATTACAGTTTTGTCCAGAGTGCTAAACTGAAGGGTTTTTTTAGACATTATAATTAGGGCCTGTACACATGTTATCCACTATACACAAAATTTTGATAAAATGTAACTGTTTGAAATAAAACAGAGAGAAAAAAAACCCAGATTGAATTATACCCTGTGTTTCTAACACAGTCCTCTTCCATGTTATAGCTCAGAAATAGCTTTCCAGTAAGATCTTCCCTCAACATTGAAAGAAACATATCAATAACTGTTCTCTTATTCTATGGCAACTCCAAATCTTTCAGACTATGTAAATGTTGCAGACACACTGTAGGAAAGCAGAAACCCAGCTATTTCCCTTCTGGATCAGTCTCCTGTCAGGAAGCCTGCTGACATTCCATACATGACTTTTCACTGTTCTCTGCATGCATAAAAAGCAAAACCTGCTTCATTTCACTCTTAATAAATAGCCCAGTCTGTTGACTTTGAAAAATGGAGTTTGAGCACAGGCTACAGAATCCACACTAAACTGAAATCTCTCTCATAATCACAATTATTCTAAATTAGGCAACCATACTTCCTTCCTCCTCTGATTTTGTGCCTGTGTAGACCCTAGGGCTGACTAGAAATGAGTATTGCATCTGGATGATGGTACTGAAGAATTCCATACAGAAAACATATACACATTCCTCTGCAAAGGCTGTACATATATTCTTGAAAATGTCTGTTAAGGAGTGTAACTATTTAGAATGTAACCCTGTTCTCTGCTGTCAGTACTTCAGCACACTATTTTAAAGCAATGCTTACTGTATTTACAAGACATTGAAAGTACAGAGACTGAAAGTTTGTTACACTGACCTACAAAACCTGCATCTAACCTAGCAGATAAAGCCAAGGGTAATGCTAAAGACAAGCTGTCTCAAAATATTCAAGATGCCACCTGGAACATTTTAGATACTGGCAAATTTCTGAAGGAAGCAGAAGATCCTGCTTTCTGTTTGCTGGGCAGATGAGTACACTGCACTAGTAAAAGTACAATTCACTGGGATGTCCTTGGTAATTAAATGCTCTGATGTGCCAGGTCATGAAAACTTATGCAGAGACTGTAAGAGACCACCTGAAAGCACATTTCCTATCAGACAGAATAAAACTCTTCAAACTCCTACAGAGCTGTCAGAAGCACTGCTTGAGGACACAATGGACCAGACACAAGTGGAACTCAGAGACTAATCTAGAGTTAGATATCAACATTGTCTTGCCATAATGAATAACCACAAGCTGAAGTTCAGCCGTAAGGGCCAGGAGACGAAACGTCAATGCCAGCTTTATTCTGCAGTACAGAATGGACTTCTCTTGTCTTCTTTGCTTTCCTAACATGAGAGATAAGAGTGCTGGATGAAAGTGCTGGTGTTGATGATTACCAACAAAATGAGTGCCAAGACATACTTCACAGGTGCTTTTATCCCTGCAGGTTTGCTTCAAATTCTGTTAAAAAAATAGACACAGTTCTGTTGGAAGTCTCATCCTGTATGAGCACGAAAGTGCCATGAACTCCTTCTTCAATATTAAGATTTGCTGGTGCTGCCTTTCAGAGCTGCTGCCTGTTGAAAAGACACTTATCCAGTTTCTTTCTTACCTGACCTCTTCTTTCACAGGTAGCTATGACATGCTACTTACTATAACATAATACCAAGTATCCGTAATAAGAAGAAACATCAGGCTGATCATCAGTTTGCTGAGTGGCTTTCATGCAGTCTAAATAGGTACTCATTTGCTGGATCAAAAATTAATATGTTCAGCTGATAAGTTTGGAGCAGATTTTTCCAGATGTCAGGAGAAAGCACAGATGATAGCATCATATGATAGCAGGGAACAAAAAAGTAATTGAAGAATAAGCTTATGCTTGGGAAGAGTGGGTTGGTTGATTTTTTTTTTCCTGCAATGACTGGCAAGAAGTAACAAATAGTTAAACACAAGTTTGAAACAGCCCAAGCCTCAGTACAAACTCACAACCTAGAGCAAAGGCCAGGACTCTCTTATATGCCAGTTTTGGAAAGCACAAGGACATAATTTCAGAAGGATGAAGAAAAGCAAAAAAACTCCAGTAAATATGCAAAGAGAGAACTCATTCACGTCCATGCCACAAAAAGAGTAGAAAATATTTATATCTGACGGAAACCAGTAGGAAGTCCTTAAATGCAACCACAAGGAACCAGAGACATCAGAGAAGAAGAAATGGCCAAAATCATAAGCTGGCATCACGTTCCTGGTCTGATGTGTTTATTGGAGACATATTTTTCAAATGAGAAATGAATTTGTCACTCTTTTGTATTAGCATTAGGAATACTACTATCCAAAAGGTAAGCAAAATGCTTATTATTATGTCTACTAAGTGTGCAAGTGAATAGAAAGCTTAATTTCAAAATAAATCAGTCCTTCCTGAGTTTCAAACTGCAAAGGATTGTGGCCCTTAGAAAAATTATTTTGAAAATTTACACCACGTAACATTTGATTAAAAGTAACAGCTATATAATTCAAACAAAAGACAACGAATGTGATTCCATAGTGTTGAAAATGGAAATCACTTATTCAGGTAAGTATCATATCACAGGAACCAATATTAAAAAAAAATTATTTAAAACAAACAGAAACCTCAGCATGTAAATTGGTAGTTGTGTTGGCAGCAGCTGTATAACAACTAGTGATAAAGCTTGTTTTTGCATTTACAACCATCATCAAATTACACACTTGAACATTTACACAGGTGTAACTTCATTGACTCTGCTTACACACAGGGTACATGATTCATCAATAAACATAAAGTAAAACAGATCACTGAAAGACCACAGTTACGCAGATGGTGATAGGCTTTTGGATTACATGAGGCCTTGGAGAGGAATTTCTATGTTGGTGAAGGCTCTCTAGAGTATCCAAATATAAAAGCCTTTTAGGTTCTATTGGGCAAGCACAAGAAGAAAGGAAGACCTTAAATGAATGAAATGGCAACAGTCTTCCAAAAACATTTAAAAGCTGATAATCTAGAAGATGGGTATCAATTTATTCTTCACTTCCACTTGGTGAAAGAAAAAAATGAAATCCACATTATTTGAAATAAACAGTATTTCAATTGTGGATTAGGAAGCAATTTTTAACTGTTAGCACTAAGCTTAGCTGTCTTATTGAGACACTAATACAGTTTGTCTCTCTTATGAAAACTTTGTTATTGGAGCCTTCTAAGGACATGTTAGTAAGAACCCACTTAGGATGGTCTGTGTGTACCGCCTTTATTTCAGAGCAGGAGAATGGACTACATAATTGTTTGAAATCTGTCCCTGTACTTCCATGATTCGGTCAGAAATCATGGCTAATTTGAACTAGAATTAGTAAACTCGTTATTCTTGGTTGAAGACTGTGAGGAGACAAGCAGTAGAGGCTCAGTGGATCTTGAGTTAGACAGACACTCAAGATCAAAGACTATGGAAAATTCCTAACACACCAATCAAAACAGCCCAGATTATTAATCACTAGCAAAGGAAGACTGTCTTTAGCTATCTACAAAGGACCCTTGAGTTTAGCATCTGATACCTAAAACCAAAAATCTATTTTAAATATAAATATTAGTAATTTCTAATGAGAAAGTGGTTTTATATAGTTCATTATATTTTTCCTTTGACTTTTAAAGCTTCATTCAGCTTGGCAGCCAGATGCCAAACTACTGTATGTGCTTGTCTTCAGCCACAGAAAATGACTCTGTTACGGCTTCCAACAGTGAACTTTGTTCAGGAAATGGTCTTTTATTTTTTCCCTGAATAGAAGCTCTTGTAAACTGCTTAGAGACATTTCATATCAAACTAAATCACATGGTTTCTGAAAGCTTTCTATAACAAAGGGAGAAGCAATTGCATTATAGTCAAGATGTATAACCCAGTCAGTTTAATTTGCATTTTCTTTTATTCATTAGAAGTAAATAAGGAAATGCAGTGGATTTAATCAAATGATTTGGATGTATATCTTCTGAGGGGAGAAAACGTGGAAAACAGGAGAGAGTGAACATGCAAACGCAAAGATGATGCTATCATATTGTTACCTTAAAACTTGGAGCTCTTCTTCAGAGTTTTGCACCTCATCTCTGAGTCGACGCCAGCGAAGTAAAGCTTTCAATTCCTGTTGCCCTTTTATTTCATCATGTGACAGCTGCTTAGTAAACAAAAAACACAGATCACTGATTGCTGTTTCCCAACAGACAATAATAATTTTCAGAACAAGAAACTTGGTTTGTGTCTCTTTAATGTGCAGAAGAGGCAGGAAACAGTACCAATATCCATGATATAAAAATAACAGTTGCTGCTATGAGAGTTAATAGCAGCACTACGGAAAACAAAAGCCTCACTGTGCACATCAAATCACTAGTCAGTTAAAGAGTTCTGACTGAGGAGAGGGACAGGAATGTTGTTTTCCCTTTAGTGAATGCCAACAAACAAACTGAATATACAGTACAGATACCTAGCATAGTGGTTTTGGTTTCATCCTTACTCTTCCCAACTTGAGAGTAAAGAGCTACATTGTGTCCTGGCTTCATTCCTCTTTCCTACCACTTCTGCCATACTCATGAAAGCTCCCGGTTGAATTTTCCCCCATTTATGTAATATTAACAGAGATTCCTACTTATGAAATAAATGCCAGGTTGCCAGCTGACAATTATTTTGAACATAGTTATAATTTATGTTTCTCTATTATAAGAAGAGATGGGAGATTGGGGAAAGCAAAAGCAGCTAATATTACCCTGCATTACATTCAGTCACAACAGAAATTATTCTCAGGCACTATGGAATACACTCATAATCCTTAAATTCTATGATTGCATAGCATCAAAACCACTCAACAATGTTAAAAAGGTATGCCTTACACATTAACAAGGGAACTAATCACACTATTCTGTTGCTTTCTCCTTTACATTCAGCTCCAAGGAAAATGTCTACTACAATCAAAATGCTTTCAAGTGACTCACAAAAGCAAAGAATTAATATGAACAGCTCACAGCAGTGTTGTGATGCTCAATGTAAGGGCACAAATGAGTTTTAGAACCAAAAGAGAAAAAACAAGTGTTTGAACAGCCTTTCTCTCTTTCTTTTTCCAGAAATATGGTACATAACATGTTTTGCTTGGTGCTATAAATATGCCAGATACTTAATAGAACGGAGGTTCAGAAGAGTGTATTATGTCAGTTCCCAGTTCTGCCATGCTTTTCCTCTGGTGGAGATCTGCAGACTAAAGGGGTAGAACCTGAAGCAGGCACAGGAAGAAATGACTGACACACGAAATGCTTGAAGTAGCAGAGGTACTACAAAAGTAAGAATTGCATCGGAAAAACATGTTACTAGCTGACATGCAACTTATGAACTCTTCACCTTAAGGCAGACAGTGATTTCTAAGTCTCTGACAGGAGAGTAACTTGCTAGGTAGTAGAAGAGAAAAAAAGTGTTAAGTGCCAGTGTGCCCTATTTAAAATCATCTTCCATTTTGCTTTGAGGTACACTCCTTAGCCATCCATTGGACAAAAGCAAACAATTTTAATTAGGTACCTGAAATATTACAATACGCAGTAAGACTGTTGATTTTTCCAGTTTCAGGTACACAACAGAAGTGGAAAGAATGCAGAGGAACTGTCTGATAGTTGAATTTTAATAACTGAGTAATAAATTTGTGGGAAGGTAATCATTGACAAACGGATGTTTCCATTCTCATTTGCACTGACCTCTACCTCTGTAAACATTTGTATTCATTGTGGATCACTATTTTTTAAAATCAAGTAAGCATGCAAATTCCAATACTATTTTAAAATACTTTACTTCATAGCACAGGAGGTTTAATTTATATCTAATTCACATATAATTTTGATTTCCACATTAATTTAATTTTGAAGCAACGTGTCATCACCTTACCTGTTGTGCCTTAGCCCAAAATATATCTTCTAAAAAAGTGGCAAACCCTTCACTTATCCACTCTTCAGTCCAATCACGAGCACCAATGGCCAGTCCAAACCAAGCATGAGCAATTTCATGACACAGCCGTGTTCCACAGAGATGGCTTCCTCCTGATAGTACGCTCTGTGACAGAAAGATGATGTGTGGGCTGCACAAGAGAAATGAGTGACAGAATCCATTACTGACCTGTTACAATGTGTATTGCATGGCCATAATAATACGGGAACGAAAGAATGGCCTGGATTGGAAGGGACTTTAAAGATCCCTCGGGGTTCAACTCTCCTGCCATGGACAGGGACACCTTTCATTAGTCCTGGTTGCTCAGAGACCCATCCAAATTGGCCTTGAACACTTCCAGGGATGGGGAGTCCACAGCTTCTCTGGGAAACCTGTGCCAGTGCCTCACCATCCTCACAGGGAAGAACTTTCTTCTAATATCTAACATAAACCTGCTCTCTTTCAGTTTGAAGCTATTCTCCCTTGTCCTGTCACTACATGCTCTTGTAAAAAGTCTCTCTCCATCGTTCTTGTAGGCTCCCTTCAGGTAGACTTTATTAGCCTGTTAGCTTCTTATTAGTGTATGCATGCTAGGTCATGACTAACAGTTTATATCTCAGGAATTTGTAGGAATTAAGTCGTAGTTTATTGTTAGTTGGCAGAGAATCAAACTAAAATTCCACCAAGCAGTTGTATTGTATTCAACCATCAAACAGCTATTAATTGTAATAAGTAACTTAAACCAAAGTTTTATATTTTTCACATTACAAGACTGATTTATTTCAATAGAAACATTTATATATAAGCCAGGATTATAAAATATGAGCAGTGTTAATATTGGCAACAAGTATTTATCAGTTGAATGATCAAAGATGGAAATAAATAAAGCAGAAACATTTAATAAAGAAAACAAATCACTATCCAAAAGTAAAAAGAGTAATGTATAGTAAAGCACGTGTTTGTCAAAACCTCCAACAAGCTAAGAAGATACTCCCTCATGATAAAAGTTGATCATTTCTGCAAATACAGAGGAAGGAGAACATATTTTACTACAACCATAGAAGTGAGAAGTAGTAAATATCTACTTTTCACAACAGCAGGGGAACAACCCAGTCTGTATCTACTCTGCTTCGTACTCAAGCACTATAAGAAGAAATTGGGGGGGGAAACTGTTATGAATTGTCACTCTGCTATTGAAAATACACTGAACCGCAAGTTACTGCAGTTCCCAACCCATGTGCTACTGTAAGGCAATTTCTGCTACGCTTACAGACATTACTGACTTTAACATCTCAAAACCTATACAACTTTTGAAACTAAGTGTATCTAGGAAATAAAAGTACAGAATTAAGCCCTCTGACTAATATGCAAGGGGTTAATGGTGCACCATGTCACGGATGGGAGTAGCAAGGACACAAACCAAAACCACCATCCACGGAGTGTTCCTGCATTAACAGGTGGTATCCATGATCTGTATTTCAACTCTTTTCTCACTCCAGTCAGTTAGAAAGGAAATTAAGCACAATACCTTCAAGACCAGAGGTCTTTTAGTCTAGCCTTCCAAGCATGGGAGGGGAGTGTATGGCCTTAAGACATTTCCAAGAGTCAAATATTCGTAAGCATTCCAAAGAGCTTCCCCACCCGTCCTACCCTTCCGTTGGAAATGTTAAAACACCCACAGTTTTCTTGCAACCAGTTGAATGTCTGGAACTGGGACCATAAAATATGATACACACTTAGACAGAAAAACATACTCAACAACTATCTCCTTATAAAAAAATAGTTACCCAGCCAAGAAAGTTAATACATTTCAATCAGACTGCATTGTAAGAAACAATGTAAGAAATTGAAGTACTAAATCGAGGCATCAAGTAACACAAAAAAAGCAAGTAAAAACAGCAGCTCTCCAAATCTTTGCCAAAAGCAATTCCAATTAAGAGAATTAAGGGGGAGAGAGATGGGGAAGAAGTGTGAGAACAGAAGCTGCAGAACATGATGAATCTTTTATTATAAAGCCCCCGATGAGAAAAATAACCACAACTTTGAGGGTATTACTTTCGTCAGTTGTATGTAAATGACCCCTAATTGTGGCATGTGTACAGTGCTACAAAGAAAAACTGCAGAAATAGACCAAGTAAATAACATTCCAGACATACTGGTGGCAACATTTCGGCCACTTGGTTAAACAAAAGAAAAGTAACTTCATGCCTCATAGACAGGTTCACATAACAGTCTGCATTTTAAGTCTATTGTAGGTAAATATACAATAAAGCAAAGATTGTATTTCCTGCTTTCTCCAATCACTTAAAAAACAGAAATGCCACATTTGGACAATATTCTCATTTACAGACAGATTACAAATCGCTTCAGTGAGAAAAATGTATATGAGTTAAATTTTGGCCAAAGAATATGAGTACAGCTTCCTACAAGGCTAAAAATAAGATTATGTGCTGCAGTAGAATTTAATTTTAGAATCTGAGTAGAGCCAGCAACTTCCTTTCCTGAGAACACCTTAAATTATTCCTTTTATTTTGTTCACCCTTAACAAATAGTACTATCTCCAATTCAAACCACTGAGAAGTTCCAATTTTTCTTAAGAGTAATTTTATCAAAGACTGAACATGTCTCTGGAAGATGTCCAGCACCTATTACTTTGGAAGAAGTTTGAGTCTATGTATTTGTTTAAAACACAGATTTTCTATTTTCAATACATATTTGAATTCCAGAAACTCTGCTCCACCTATACTGATACCAACCAAATCTACCTTTCTAATATCATCTAGGATGTGCAGTGTCCATAGAATCATAGAATGGCTTGTGTCAGAAGGGACCTTAAAGATCATGTAGTTCCAACCCCACTGCCGTGGGCAGGAACACTTTCCACTAGACCAGGTTGCTGAGAGCCCCATCCAGACTGGTCTTGAACACCTCCAGGGATGGGGAGTCCACAGGTTCTCTGGGAAATCTGTTCCAGACTCTCACCATCCTCACAGAAAAAATTTCTTCCTAACATCTAATCTAAATCTTCTTTCTTTGAGTTTGAAGCCGTTTCCACTTGTCCTGTCACTACCTGCTCTTGTAAAAAGTCTCTCTCCATCTTTCTTATTGGCTCCCTACAGGTACTGGAAGGCTGCAGTTAAGTCACCCCAAAGCCTTCTCTTTTCTAGGTTGAACAAACCCAATTCTCTCAGCCTTTTCTCACAGGAGAGGTGCTCCAACCCTCTAATCATCTTGGTGACCCTTCTCTGGACTCACTTGAACAGGTTGATGTCCTTTCTGTGTTGGGAAAATGTTATGATTGTTATTAATTGCTCATTGTCACTTAGCAGCATTGTTCCTAAAACACTCACTAATTCAAGAAAGTGTCTAAGTGAAAAATAAGATAATTGGACTGGTAATTAAATCGCAAGACCCAAAGTCTTTTTTTTTAACAAGAAATTTGGCCCTCTTACCATCTGTTTGGTTTACTAGGAACAAATTATAAGGCTTGATATCCATTTCTTTGATTCTAATTGAAAAGGAAAGAAATCCATTCATACATCAGAAATGGACAAAGATGATTCACCGCAGAAATTACATCAAGACTTGACAAGGCCTGTGCAGCTTATAAATGCCTCTAGCAAGTAGGGTCCAAGTTTATGAAACCAGCCAGAACAGCTGGATGTGGCAAGAAAGGTGGGAAACCTCTCCCAGTTAACAAAAAAACCAACAACCCTATCAGTCCTTCCCAGGAAGCTGGACAAATTCCCAATGGCTCTAAGAGAAAAAGAAGTTAATGACTTGTTTTCGACAAGTATACACTTGGTTACCCTTCTGAAGTAAAAGAGCATTATTCTGACCAGAATCCCATGCTCTTAACTTAGATATTCACATCACTCGACTGGAAGAAGGAACAAGTTCCCCCTCCCAGTTAAATTGCAGTTAAGGGAAATCTCAACACTGTAACTATGGCATGAATGCATATAAGGAAAAACTGAGCCCCAAAGGGAAAAAAATTGTTGTTGTGAAAGGCCAAAGAGTCCTGATGTTCCAGTCATTCAAATCCACTCATGTAGACGTCCTTAATGGATAGTCTCTTTAACAAATAAAAGGTTTCCAATGAGTCCTAAAGCTCTGAACAGTAATCTGACCATTTGAGAAGCCAAATCTCTAACAGCAATTTTTCAAACCTTTCCCTAGACCCATGACTTAGATGCAAGTGCTGCTTTGCACACAGTCTGCAACAGTGTGCTATCTTTGGCTGCTCACACATAATCAGATGAGATACACAGCACGAATCCTAGCCAAATGTATGTGCAAGAACTTAAATACACATTTAAGATGGGAACATGAAGTTCATTTCTAAGGAATTTGTTCCATTCATTTTGAAGTAAAATCTTTCCCTCTTAACACACAAAGATCTGCACATACACTTTCTTACATACCTGTTGAAATAACAGAGCCAAGATTATTGTCACCTGGGAAATAATGCTTCTGAGTCAAAAGTAGCACCAAAAATCACTATTACAGATATCGGTTTTATATATATATATATATTTCAAAAATCATATTTTGAATTTTCTATTTAGGAAAAAAGTAATCAGATAATAAATGGGTGAGACAGTTATTGCAGGTAGAAGAGAAGTCTCTCTCAAATATTTTCATAGGAGCACATTAAAATGAAGATATATATTTCAAGATTACTGGAATTTGGGAATGTTAGAGAATTAAGTGACAGTTCTTCACAAATAGTTCGTGCAAACTCTCATCAGTTGCCTTCAACCTACATTCTTCCAGTGCTACAAAGAACAGTATCAGCATGATGTCTGCGGTATCTACATCAGACTTTGAATGTTAGCTTAATTTATCTTTGAGGGTACTTGTGCCATTGGAATACAGACACAGGAACATGCAACATTCACTTTCTTACCTCTATAATCTCCATTGGTCTAGTGTATGTTACAGTGCAGTACTGAGAGAACTACAACCTTTTTCACCCCCTAGGTTTACAGTATACCAGAAACTCAAATATATATTCAGATGCAGTTGTAGAGACAAGGATCTGGTAGGTAGAACACTCTGAGCACTATTCCAGAAATAATGGAAGCTTTTTAAAGTTTTTCCTTCCTACCATCATAATGAGAAACCAAAAAGTGACAGAAGTTACAGCTGAAAGTCATTCTAGAGCAGATGACTAACTTTTTACTCTGTAAGTCATGTAGGAACACAGTAGGGTAGGCAACATGGAAAGAAAACTAACCCCTGTGTTTTGGAAAGAGGATAGTAACAGTCAACTCAGTACTGCAATTCAAGATCCAAACTGCAAATTTCAATTAAGTGCCTAAATTATGATCTGAACACCCGAGCAGCAGCTGCTCTGTGAACTGGTAATCTCTTCAGTCTTGCGTATTTTGCAGCCCAAAACCAGACTAGTGAGGATATGTATAAACAAGGGTGAAACCCTCTCAGGAGAAACTCTACTGCTGTTCAACAGCAAAACCAGTACTTGCCATAAAACTGAAGAATTTATACAGTGAAAGGAAAAAGATAACATAAGCCTAAACTCAAAATCACCACACGAACAGCAGGGTTTGTAACAAATCTTGATCTTTCTCAGTATCTTCAATCCCATATTAACACCAAATACAAAAACTTGAAGAAAACCTGCATAAAAAGACAGTATGTATTTATCACATACAACTGTGACACCTTTCAATGTCTTTGGACTTATGGTCACAATTTATTTGATTTGTCCGCACATTGTTCAGAGAGAAGATTTTATAAAGTCTCTTCAGAGACCCAAACAGCTTTGGAACTTTATGATGAATAAAAATTAATTAAGCCACATTGAAAATGTTGACAAGAGTTCACAAATGTAATTTTTATATGCTAGGAGACCTTACTTTGCTACCACAAAAGGACCAATCATAGTGACCTGAAACAAAAGGATACAGGCTTGATGTGCTTCAAAAACTAAAGAATTTAATGCACTCCCACATAATATGGGATCAGCCTAAAGGAAGACTATCAACTCAACTCATTCCACATAATTAAATTCTCTTTATGCTCAGTGTCGGGGGCCATGAAATATAAAACGCAGAGCTGTATCTCCTAAAACAAGATATTTATTGAGTTGCCCAACAAAATGCACACCTAGCAGACAAGAAATATTTTGGAGGTTTTAATTTTTGCCTCAGGCTTGCCAAAAAGGTGCCTTATTATGTTTAGTTTCTTTTCTTGAACAGGATCTGTTTTCAAGTTCTAGCTTTCTTCTACGGATCAGCTTCTCTGTCCACAATACAAGTAATATATACAATGTTAAAAACATGGACTGAAACTATCACTTGCAACAGAATGGTCACAAGGATTTCCCTAGACCTGACTATCAAGATTGGGAGCACACCACAAAATAGAATTACTTCGTTTGGGAATGACCTCTAAGATCATCAAGTCAAACCATTAACCCAGCATTGCCAAGTCCACCACTAAACCATGTCCCTAAGTGCCACATCTACCATTTTTTAAATACCTCCAGGGATGCTGATTCCACCACTTCCCTGGGTAGCCTGTTCCAATGCTTGACAACTCTTTCTGTGAAGAATTTTTTCTAATATAAACCTCCCCTGGTGCAAGTTGAGGCCATTTCCTCTTGTCCTGTCATTTGTTACCTGGGAGAAGAGGCCGACCCCACCTGGCTGCACCCTCCTGTCAGGCAGTTGTAGAGAGCAATAAGGTCTCCCCTGAGCCTCCTTTTCTCCAGGCTAAACAAGCCCAGCTCCCTCAGCTGCTCCTCACAGGACTTGTGCTCCAGACCCTTCACCAGCTCCGTTGCCCTTCTCTGGACATGCTCCAGCCCCTCAATGTCCTTCTTGCAGTGATGGGCCCAGAACTGAACACAGGACT
>QWTY01006175.1:7325-33791 GCA_008033365.1 Pseudorectes ferrugineus | reverse complement strand
TATCTGGGATTGGATGCTACACAAGTGCACCTAGGAAAACATCATCCAGGACTGCAGCACAGACTGTGATCTACCCAGCTGGGGAGTGACTCTTTGGAAAGGAACATGGGGGGGTCCTAGTGGCCAACACGCTCAATATGAGTGAACAGTGTGGTGGTGCAGCAAAGCATTCCAGTGGGATGCTGGGCTGCATCAACAAGGGCATTGCCAGCAGAGATAGGGAAGTCATTATCCAACTCTACTCAGCACTTGTCATGCCACACCTGGAATAATGTGTTCCCTTTTGGTCGCTGCTGGGCAAAAAAAGAAGTGGACAGATTGGAAAGGGTCCGGACAAGAGCCTCAAAGATGATCAAAGGACTGGGAAGCCTGACATGTGAGGAAAGGCTGAGAAAACTGGGTTTATTCAGCCTTTAGAAAAGAAGGCTTAGGGTAGACCATTTCACTATGTGCCACTATTTAAAGGGTGACTACAAACAAGATGGAGACTCCATTTTTACAAGGAGTCATGTGGAACAGACGAGGTGTAATGGGTTAAAGTTACACCTGGGGAGATTCCAGTTAGACACAAGAGGACAATTTTTCACAGCGAGAACAATCAGCCATGGAAATAATCTCTCCAGAGAAGTGGAGGATTCCCCAGTTTTGGACACTTTTAAGATTTGGCTGGACAGGGAAGCAAGCAATTGGCAAGCAATTCAGTAGGACTGCAAGGATGGTGTGAGGTTAGGAAGGGGGAAAACTAGAAGAGCCAAAACACAGCTAGAACTTAATCTGGCTACTGTCATTAAGGATAACAAAAATTTTTTCTACAAATGGGTTTTCTTGTCTAGACTGTACTTTTTCCAAGAATGGTTGAACCAGATCATCCTTGAAGTCCCTTTCCAGCCTGGTATTCTATGATCCTGTGATTCCACGAAGAGCATTGTATGATGTTGCTGAGAGGTCTAGGCTCAGCCTCCAAGATTTCATTTACCCTCATAGATACAATGCCCTTGTCTTCTAACCTTTAATTAATTTCTTTTTAGTGAATTCAATGGGTTTAGAAATGCTTTCTTCATTCATATAATAATTTACAGGTAGTTGGAGCTACTGAATGAGACCTTAATTCATAAACTCAGAAAAATGGAATGCTCATTTTTAATACTGAAGGTTGTTGTACTGTGTCCACTAGAAAAAAAATACTAGGTAATTGAAAGTATGGGTCAGATTCTGCTCTCAGGGAGCTTACTGTGTGTGATACTTTGGATTTACCTCAGCGTACGGAAGCAGAAGTTTGCTTTATAACAAAGCAGCCTCAACCAGACACTTTGCTATTAGTAATGATGGAAATCTATGTGTATTTGCTGGATCTGAGAACATACCTATCCTGTAAAGAAGAACTAGATAAAAAATTATTCTCTCCTCTGGTCCAAAGGCAATTCCAGGAGGAATGGCTGTTCATACAGAGAGGCAGCACTGGTATTCGCTGTTGAGACAGATTTGCTTGGAGTTCAATGATTCCTGGCCAGCCTAGGTTCCTAACCTTAGCAGCAGCTAAGTAAGACTCTTGGAGTAACTGAGATTAGATCCACTTATCATCCTGTTTCTCGTTGCAGGTATCTTATATCCCTGCTAAATTAATTTTCAGCTGGAGCTCTTCTGGATTGTATGGTCCTGTGAGTAAGTGATACTTGTCAGGTCCTGAAAAATACATTCTCCCCAGGGAAAGAGGAAGTGGTTACTGGGCAGCCTCTGTCAGAGTGCCTTTTACACACTGAAGCACATATAACAACCTGACTTTGGTGGACTTGCAATATATGGTAAGTCTGAGAGTGGTCTTTTAGATAAATTTTTATTAGCTTAAGAGAAAAGGGGATCACAGATACAAATGAGTCTCTATGTTTAGTGTGAAAAGATCTGAAGAGTTCATAGTCATCAGAAATTCTTGGATTACATATGTTTTATGAAGATTTAGTAAGATTGGGAAGGGCAATTTGTCCAGAGCCTGGCTTGTAGGCAACATTATCATCAAGTAAAAATTATGTCATTCCTCCAACTCCTCCAACTACAATTATTCCTAAGAAAAAGGAGCATTACAAGCCTACAGTTAAACAAAGCTTCTGCTTTGATATTAGGAAGAACCAGGACTTTTATACTACATCTACAGGAAAGGTATGTAAAGTACCTTTTCTTACAATTAGCTAGGTATAATTTGTTCATTTAAAAGTGAGTTTATTAGTCACTGCTGCAATAAAAAAAAAAAAAAAATCTTGAATATATATGCTGCATCATTTAAACAACAACCCATCAAAATCTAATCCAAAAGAAGAATACAAGTCAACTTTCTCATTAAAAGTACATGGAACTTACCTATACTGTCTCTCAGGGGGATATCAGGTAGAATTTCAACAAAATGGTAGCAAGTAAGCTTCATTTAAGCTTATTAAATTAAAAAGTAATGCATCTAGGAGAAAATATCTAAGTCAGATGTAAGTAAGACTGAAGTCAGAGCTGGCAATTGCAATCCAGGAAAGAGAACTTGGAGCTGTCACTAGCAATTTGTTGAAATCATTAGTTCAGTATGCTGAGCAGACAAAAAAAAAAAAAAAAAAAAAAGCCAAAGAAATTAATCATAGAAAGATTTGGGTTAAAAGAAACCTAGAAGATCATCTGGTTCCAAGCCCCTGCCATGGGCAGGGACACCTTCCACTAGATCAGGTCACTCCAAGTTCCATCCAACCTGGCCTTGAACAATTCCAGGAATGGGGCATCCACAGCTTCTTTGGGCCACTTTTGCCAGTGCTTCATCACCCTCATGGTAAATCTACCCTCCTCCAATTAAAAGTCATTCCACTTCTCTGATCGCTACATGGTCTTGTAAAAGTCCCTCTCCAGCTGCTGTAAGGTGTCTCTGTATTCTCTTCTCCAGGCTGAACAGCCCCAACTTTCCCAGCCTGTCTTCATAGAACTGGTGCTCCAGCTCTATGACCATCTTCATGGACCTCCTCTGGACTTGCTCTAATAGGTCCACATCTTTCCTATGTTGGGTCTCCAGAGCTGGATGCAGTACTGCAGGTGGAGTCAGTCTAACAAGAGAACCACCTTCCTCTACCTGCTGGCCATGTTTCCTTCAGTGAGGTCCAGGATACAGTTGGCTTTCTGGGCTGCAAGTGTACATGTTGAGCTCTCATTAATTAACATCCCACGGTCTTTCTCCTCAGGGCTTCTCTCAATCCATTCTTCCAGCCTGTATTTTTGCTTGATAGGGAGAGGATTAACATTTACAAAATCATAAATTGATTTATAGATTGAAAATGTAACAGTAAAACCAGAAGACAATAGAAACTAATAGGAGATTGGTTTTAAACAAATGTTTAAAGCTTATCTAACAATAAGCAATCTTCTGGAAATTGTTGCAACAGTAAATTTTGGAGGAATGTAGTATCAGCAAGTTCAGCAATTATTTGAACAACTTCTCAGACAACAGGCCCATGAATAGGTTGTAAGAGACAAAGTCAGATATGTGCCCTCTGATTTCTCATTCAACAACTGAGGATAGTATTAATTTTGATGAGAATGGGCTGTACACAGCCTTCAAGCTTGTATGCTCTCTGTGGTGACAACTATGTACAGAGCATGCATACAGCAGTGATAACTTCTTTTGCCACAGGTAGAGAAGTGAGATTGAGCTAATGGATCCTTTGTCCAACCCAGTGAGATATTTTCTCGGAGTTCTTCTGGCATAAGAGAGTTGGGAGAGAATGGCTTCCAATGTGGCATGGGAGTAAATTACAGACCTTCCTCAAGTAGATAGAAAAGTGGACTTTTAACTTGACAGTGAATAATATTCTGATTAACAGCTCTAGTGATATCTACTTCCCTTCTCCCCTCCATTTGCAAAAGATATTTTTTGCATTCTCCATGACATCAGAAAATTTGAAGATGGGTAATCAACCAACATGTGGTATGTAACTACATTAATTGCATTGACAACCATAAAAACATTGTTCAGTACATGCAGAGAAAAAAAATTCTTTCAACTTCAAAAATTATCCAACAAGGTGAAGAATTTTAAGAGCATTTTAGAAATCCCTCGTACTGAAATAAACATAACACGGAACTGACATTCAATAGGTGTGAGTGTGAGAAATATTCACATATTAGCTAGCTAAAGTATTGGTTTTCATCTTTGAGTCGATTTGCATTTACTATACTGTTGATGAGTAAAATGGCAACTGCTCTGGAAATGCCCATATGGGATGGGTAATAGCTTTTTCATTTTTAAGACAGAGAAAATATGTTAATAAATACATTTTTGAAAACCATTTCTACCTTTCAAAAGCAATGTCCTTTGACAACAGCTTATAAACTGCAAAACACCATCATTGATTAAAGCACTAAATACATTGTAAAGACATTATCTGTGTATCTTATGCTATAAGACTAACTTTCCTTACTTTCTGGTTCTTAGATGTATTCACAAATAATTCTCAATGCTATAAATGAATGAGATTCAACTGTGACAAGAATATAAAGTAGTTTTGCACAAACAATTAGTCAAGATTCCCCATGTTTTCATCTAAGTTATCCCAGAAAAAACTCAGGAAATAGGCTGCTTTCTTCATTCCTGTGGTGTTTTGAATGCATTCATTTGCACAGAAGAGTATAATTCAAGGTGTCTTGTGGAACATAATGAAGGAAAATAACACTTTTTAGTCAAAGACTTTTATTTAGCTATCCACAAGAATGGAACAGAAATCCAAACAAAACATTTGATTTGGAGCAAGTTTTGCCAGGTGCTTGTGGAGGCGGTATATCAGGTCCTAGGATTATCAGCCAGTGGGAACAAGCACCTGAGGAAAAAAGATAATAAAGGTGAACTTGCAGTGAAAAAGCTACAAGCAGAAAGTTCTAGGAAAGCTTAAGATAGGATTTATGATTTCTTTCTCTTCAGATAAGCAAGCACAGTTTAAATGTCATTGTAGCATGACTAATGTGAGTGCATGTGTTCTATGGTGATAATGTGGTATCACCCATTTCAGGGGGTCCTGCTGAGATTTGGGAGCTGCTCCGAGGACAGCTATAAAATTGGGAAGTAAACACTGAACATTTTTCTACTGTCTTGATCCTTTTACACTGTGATGAGCACTTGTTTGTATAAGCAATTTGAGCACATCTAAGGAACTGCTTGGACAGAGTACTGAGTGAAGATTGCGTGGAACCATTAACTGGTGCGAGGACAAGCCTCATTTTGACCCAGCCTCCTTTTTGTGGGATTGCATCAGACTACCTTCATGGACTCAGTTTAGATTATTAGACTAAAAATTGAACTCATCAGAGAGAATCTTTACCGTTGCTACAACTTTAAAACTCCAACCAAGTCTAATGCTAATAGTGTTGATGTAGTTTGAAAAGAAAGCAGTTTTTAAGAGGTGCTTATTAATGAAAGAAAAGTGAGGTTTTTAAACTTTATTCCTTTCCTCTTTATTTTGCCAGTGCTGTACTGAAATAAAATAAGTTTATATTTCAGAACTCAGATCCTGAATATACATAAACATTTTTTCATTACTCACTTAGGTGAGTTAACCAAACATGCTTTGCATAGCTACCACAGCTGTGGTCAAAAAAAATGTCAAAGTAATCGCTTTCAGTTGCAATTAACATGAGCTGGCACTCTGCTGCCTAACCGTTGTAACTAAAGCACTTACAAATAAATAGTGTGGTGATAAGGATGTAAGTAATATTAACTTGCCTGTAATGTGATTGTACGCAAACTAACATAGTTTAAAAACAGTTTGATGATATTTTATATCATGGTCTCACCAGAAAAAATGTATAAGCATTTTACTAAGTATATGGGCAGTATGACCACCAAAGTGGCAAGCAAAGAGGTGTGTGTTGGCATGTAAAGGCACGTGTCTAATTAATGTAGAAGTGCAAGACAGAGAAAGGTAAGTCTAAAGGAATACAAATAGGATTCCTTGGATACACAAAAGGATGATTGACAAAACAAAGGAAACTAGAGAAACATGATTGGGACAGATTAGACTCCGCTTCTGAGGAGAGGAAAATTACATAAAACCATCAGACATAAGTACAGAAAAATCAGAGAAGAAAGATGAGAAAATCACTTTCGTTTTGGCCCTTCATCAATGAGTCCTCCAGCCTGATCACTTGGACGTCAGTGACTAATAACACCAAGAAGTACGGCCACTGTTAGCAACTGTATATCATTGGCTCTGTGTTATTGTATATCCACAGATAATTCAGAACACAGGTATAAAGGGCTAACAGATTTGCATGTGTAGTGATCATGATTAATAATTCACAAGTAAAACTTTAGCAAGAAATGTACCACTAATTCATTCAGTGATGTTCAAAAACTGGCCTGGTTTGTCAGTCTTCTAAACAATTCCATCACAATAATGTCTGATTACTTAACTGTTATCTATCTGTCTACCGATCCATGCATTCAATTGAAATATGCTGAATTTTTGAACCATTTCCTCCTTGTCTTAAAAATTCTTACATGGTACCTGTTTTATTTTCATAGGTAGGAAAGGGAATATCAATGTCTCAAGTTACACATATTGGTATAAAAGGCATGTTGCCTTGAAGTTGCCTGGTAGACTTTCTGGTGGTGTCAAATAGATTTGATACAGGGTGAAACTCTTACCTTCCCTCCCTAGAACAGCAATTTGTTTCAGAAATACTTTAAATGCAATGAGGTCTGCCAGTCTCAACAAGAGTGGTTGCAGTATTGCTTTCATTTTATTACCATTGGCAATGTTAGGGTAATTAGCTAATTAATATGGTAATAATATTAGAAAAAACATCAGATGGGGATTAATTAGTCATACTAAATATCTCATATTTCATGAGTTATTTTATGGCCCAAGAGAAAAAGGAAATTAAATGAAGGCTTAAAACGCTAGTTAGTAAGTAGTTCTGCTCCTTTCTTTTAAAGGAACAGATTAAATAATGTTTCTCCTATATAAAGAGTAGGAAAAAACGAGTTACAAATATACATTTGTTGTTATTACATATGAATGTATACTAATAGAATAAAGTTATACATCTACATAAACCTGTTCTGAAGCAGTATTTATCTGTGCCTCGTTATTCATCGCTCCACAAAATGGAGTCAAAATAATTGACATTGATTATTTATCACTGAGGAAAACCTTTTTAATGGGAAAAAAGATCATCATGTCACTACTAATATTGAAAGTTATTTAAAGAGAATGTTATCACTGGGTTAACATACATTACAGAGCTTTATGAAATGCCTTTGGAAATTACAATCAAAATGGAACATCAGAACTCTTTTATTTATCTCTGTGTGTTTAATGGTAATGAAATATGCAAGACCAAGCTTTGGATGCTGAATTCTCTTATTCGGTAAACAGGGACAGCACCGTTTCCTCCTTCCTTCCTTACCTATAAAAACTACTTGCATGAAATAAAGAGAGAGGATGTGGTGTAAAATGGATTAGGTTATTATCAAAAAAAACCCCTCAGCATTTTATGTTTCATTTGATTTAGTGATCTGCTTCAGTTGTAATGACAATATTTTGCCAGTTTCTTGTGAGACTATTGGAAATAATCGGTGGTGCTTCTCATTTTGCATGAGTTGAAATGCAAATCTTCCGGGGACAAACTCAGCAAATCACTTCAGCATTAAATAACCGTTAATAGGATATGAGCACGTAAGTCAGTTCTTCAGTGCATACACACCACTGACCCTGATCTGTTTAGCTTTTTCTTTGTGTCAAGTCTTGATCCCTGACTTTTGTAATGATCTCTGTCATCACCGAATTCATTGGAAGATCATAGTCTAGAACTGCCAGAATTGAATCAGGGTATTTGGGCCATCAGGTTTGTTACGTGCCATCAAAAAAGTAATGTTCAAGGCTCAAAGCCTTGAAACCACAGTGAAATAGAATTCATAAAAAGTAACACAGGATTAATTTGAATGAATTCCTAGTTTCATATTTAATTCATGGAAGTTTTTGTGCATTAAGGGGTGAGGTGAGAAGATTCGTTTCTGGAATCAAAATTCCAGTTGCCATACCAAAAACCTGGAGGAAATCACTTGTAAAATTTAGAGTAAGAACTTCATTTATAAGAATTTTAACAGAATTTATAATAATTTTAATTCTTAAATATCTTACTTCTAGATTTAAAGTCTAACATATCACTCCGCTAAGACAAGAAATGTAAAGGGCTATAGTCCAAACCCTTAGACCAATCTATGGTCCAGGAATGGTGATGACAAAGCCTAAAGCCAGGATTCCTGGATAATGCTCTCTTTCCAGTGAGGCCAACATGATACAGCTTTGTCTGTTGAGACTAAGTTGACTGGAAGTTAGGAGCAAATAGAAAGATTTTGGAATGACTGGAGTATTAAAATAATAAATTGCAGAGGCTTAGCATCCTGACAGCAAGGGAGAATATGTAGGATTGGCTATATCTGCATTCCAGGTCTTAGTTTCTGTCAAAATATGTAAAAAACCTATTTTTCCATAAAAATCTCCATAAATGTCACCATAATGCAGAATCAGTTTTTTCTATGTTACACATATTACCTGTAATTATGCTTCCTAGCATCCAGTGAGTTGTCAGAGACATCCTAATATAAAATTTCATAATCAGTACTTCTTTTTCAGTCTAAGGAGAGAAACAGGGCAACTTCACAAAATTTGCTACAACAATGGCAGATTCCTTTTGATATCCCGCAGCAATATCTTGTCTTTCGAAAGGGAAGCAGGAATGGGGAACAACTCTCTTCCCTTTGCACTTTTTGAAGCTTCTCCACTTGAGAAGCTGCACGGGGTGGATCAAGGTGCCTTGTAGGTGCCTACTGCTGTGCTTAGTTTTCTTACTGAGCAGGGCTCCCTTTCAGCCTCTGTTGATAATAAAGCCATAAGAAATTAAAGAAGTTCTGTACTTCTGAAGGGAAAAAACTACAGTGCTAATAAAATTTTAAGTCACAAACTATCTGGCACTGCTGTCTCTTGGGAAGTAAACTGGGAATAAAATTATTCTTACTAGCTTAGAGATCTCTTCCCCCAAAAAAAACCCCTATTTTAAGTGAGAAGTTTGTTTGGAAAGCTCAAAAGCAAATTAATTCCTCTAATAACAGAGGGATTCTGGCAAGGCAAATGTTAACCTTTTTCACAGCATATATGTACACATTATATGATTCTTAAAATTCACTTCAGATACCAGGAGTATCTCTGGAGAGTTTATTACATTTGATTATTCCACTTAAGTATTCATAAATATTTATGCACCAATTGATGTTCTCGATATAATCTTTCAGTGGTTGGTACAAATATGTCACTAAAAAGAACAGTGAGGGAATCTGCAATTAGCAATTAGTGATTCAAACATATCATGTGAAAAGTTGAAAATCTCACTTGTATAAAAGAAGCTTCTGCATTAAACATATGGTTTAGTTTAGTTTTCAAATGCAAGTCACCACCAGAGAGCTAAGCCTGTTCTCTAAAGACTGAGCTATGAACCCACAATAATATGTAAAGGCAACAACATTCACCTGAATTATCTTACAAGAGCTTTGTTTACCCAAATAATATTCAAATTTTTCATGACTGATCCATTTGTTTTAACTTTTTTTTCATCATTTTCTCAGATACATTTACATTTCTCTTGACCAATATGACACTTACAGTTTTACATTCCTTCTTATCCTTAATAAGGAATTCTATGTTCTTGGAGTATATTACTTCACACAAACAGCTGCCGATAAAATCTGTTTTCTTGATTTAGAATTTCATTTGAGCTCACTTTTTGTTGTGGAAATAGAAACCAGACATTATTGTTCTGCTTTCTTTCATAGGAACCTCATATGCAACATGTAAGTAGGAACAAAGTATTAAACCATCATTTCTTTTTATGTGTCATTTATGATCAAATACAACAGTAGTTTATGAAGCACTAATCAGGCAGGCTGCATGTTACCACATTTTGTCTGAGTATGTGTAATCGTTATTTTTAATTGGTTTCCTAAAATGAATGACTGGATGTTTTTTTTGTTCTCAAATTCATAGTGTCTTAGGTTCCATTCATTGCAGTAGAAGCTTTGAGTTAGCATCAGATCTAAATACAAAAGAGATAGTGCCTACCTACCTCTCGATGATCTCCATGTGGAATTACTTCCTCTACTCACTTTGCCCGGGCTTGTACTCATAATTAACTCACAGATTGCTCTTTGCTGTCACATCCTGAGACAAGCAAAAAAACCCCACTTACTCCATGGTTGATCTCATTAACCCTAGCAGCTGCCCATGACATCTTTTAACTTGGAAGCTCAGCCATAAGAAGGCTGCCAGGGAAAATCTCTTTGGCTTAGCTGAGTGAAGTTCATCACCCTGCATATGCACTTACTTTACACAGTGAACATCCCCATTGCCTGTGACTTGTGCCTGACTAGATCTTAACCAAGTAGACCTGTTTTGCTATTATACTGCCAGAAATGTGCAGATCCACTTCAGTGCCAGCTTTACACACAGGCAAAATGAGAAGTAATTGATCAGAGCAAGCTGGTGGCCAGACACTGCGAAACAGGAGTTGCAAAAATAGTAATTCCAGAGCTCTGAGAGAAAACAGGCATGCTGCTACTGCAGTGGCTCTTGGTCCTGAGGGAACTGCTGTTTGTCAGCTGCTGTCCACAGGGAGGCCTGATGCCCCTGGCAGCTCTCACTGTGGGCTTACTTTTCTTACCTAGAGCAGCAAAAGCCTAAAGCTTTGGCAGGGCTGTCTCCAAAAACACATTGCTCACTGTGCAGCTTTCAGAATCACAAAATTCAGAGAAACAGGCAGTACGACAAACAGATTCTGAACTTTTCTCTTTTTTTGGTCCCCAAGAAAAGAGGTGTTGCAACTAAAACATGTTTCTGGACACTTTAGGAAAAGACTTGCTACATAATGGGTCAGCAGATGGCTGTAATAGGCCTAAGCCTTTTGTTCAGGCAATTGTACTCTGCAAGTTGGTAGCCAGCAAGCCCCCTTTTATTGACTATTTTCCTCTGTACCATGTAAACATCTCTACCTCCTATAATTTTTACTGCAAAGAAAAATGATGTCTTGTGAATTAATATGTTTGGAAGGTGGAAACCAATCATTTAGGACATGGAAAACATATATTTGTTGTCAAATAGAAGTGTTCTGCCAAGACAAACTGTAATTGGGCCAAACATTAAAAAATCTGTTACTTCAATGCTCAAAACCTATCTCTTCATCATACAAGTTACAAGCAAAAGGGAAAAGTACCTTACTTGAGCATGTGTTCTTTCCAATATATAATGAAACCATACTTACTTGGATTCAGATAAGCAGATTTTCCAAGTTTTTTATATTTCCTTAGATTGTGAGAAATAAATTGAATTTGAGAATCTTATCCCAGGAATTGTTCAGGAGGAGGGTTATTGCTTCTGTTAACATGTTTTTTGATTGAATATGTTAATATACTTTCATTATGGTTATGCCATTTCTAGCTCTCTAACTCACTCAGAGCTATAGGCAATGAAGCGATCAAAACAACTATCATTGGAGGTGGCAAACTGAGTCGGGCAGGATTATTTCTATGTATGAATACAGTTTCTATTTTATGTGAACTAAAATTTGATGTCACAACACTAGAATGGGCTTTTTATATATTGCTAGTATCTCTCTCATTTGCATAATGTAAGTTATAATCAATGCAATATTTTATTGCAAATTTGAAACATAAGTGTCTCATTTATGAAATTAGGCAGCGAAGATAGATCCTTTTAAATGTGCATGAAAGACATGAATACTGACAGAAATTCAGAAGATGAATATGTCAAGTGAATGTCACTTAGGGACATAAATTCACAGCATCCTCTTCTGAGATTCACAGTCATATTCCAGTTTTGGCATTACTGAAAACTTCAGCAAGGGAGAAATAATGCAGATATGGTATCAGCAGAAGAAAAGGCACATTAACCAGTTTTTGAATACTCTTCTGTCAAAACTGCAACTAGAAAATGATGCTGGCTAGAGAAAGCCAGTGAGGCTCCAAGTGATTTAAAACAAGTGAGATGTTTTGGCTAAGAAAAGCAAGTACCTAAATAAAACAGAAAGGAACAAGAACCCAGTTAAAGAAAATACTTTATGTGCAGGTGAAGAGAGGCAAATCTATATCATGAAGAAAAAGGTAGATGAGTTCCTCAACTTACACAGTAAACAAACTGTTGGTGAAGAAGTTCTTTCTCATAAAAAGGCCCATTTGTGCAGCAGCAGCGAAGAAGTAAAAATAACAACAGAGAAGAGAGTGAAAAAATCCAGACTGTGAACTATCTGGAAAACACTGTCTGTGAAGAAATGGTTCTGTTCATTAGAAATAATCTCTTTGCTAGTTTAAAAATATTAAGAATCCTTACAGAAGGATTAGTGTTGGTTAGAAGACATATGAAAGTCAGTGAATTAAAAAAATATCCAAGAATACACATCATAAACCAAAAGGAAGGTTACAGGCATGCCTCACATTCACATTCTTTTGTTCACATTCATATTCTTTTGTTCAAAAAAAGGGATTTTATAGCATATCCAAGAAAGCTTTCTGAAAGTACGAAATATGGAGTTGAGATTAGCAAAATAAAAAATAGAAGACATGCAAGAAATTTTAGGTAGAACAAGTTTATGTTTGAAAGGTGATGCTTAAGTAGAAAGAGCGAAGGAGTCATGGTGTCCTTCCCTCTAAAAACTCAACAAAGATTCAATAGGGAATCTTTGTCATAAGGACAAAGAGGAAGTCGTAAGGACAGAGGAAAGACAGAGGAAGTGCCCCGTTCTGAGCAGTGTGAACATTCAGACATCTGTAACATTTTTAGTGTCACTGAATTATTACCGGGACAGATACAAATTTTTCATTCCACAAGAAATATTCAAACTTTTCTATAGAGAAGAAACTCCATCTTGGAATAAAATTGTCAGAGCTGAGGAAAGAATGCTGTCTTATTTAGGGGAAGTTTCTTTTCTTTCTCTTTTTACTAGATCAGCATCTGCAAATACATTAGCTAATAGGACAAGAAGTAAGTACAAAATAATCAATGCAATTATATTGTTTCTATCCTATTAAAGTGCTCAGAAAGGATTTATTGTTCTCCATTTCCAGTACAGGTAAATAACATTGTCAGCATAATATATGGAATAAAGGGGGAAAAAAAAGAAAAAAAATTGACATGTTATTTCCTATGTCTGTTTGCCTACTTCCAAACTAAAATAATCCCAGATGTAGTTCATGGGATAGTCCCACTGCTGGTTTGTGGTACTGTTTTAGTGAATTTTGATAAAAGATTCTATTTGTTCCACTATTCATTCCCCTAAAAAAAACCTGTCCTTCTTCACCTGTTATGAAACAGTCATTGGAGAACACATAAGTGCTGAAGGTGTATAAAAAGCACTTCTTAGATTAACATTGAGTGAATTTTTTTCTTGCCTACAAGATAATTACGTTTCTGATGTTGCCCACTTGGAGATGCACTTAAAAGTATCAGCAGTGCTTGAGATAACATCTGCTAAGTGCTTTTTGATTAAGTCTTTTATAATTACTCATTTTCACAAAGCATGTCTCTTTGAAGGGCACCTCAGTTATCAAAGAGAGTATGCTAATGGAAGCCTTTTACTATTTTGGATTTCTTATACTGATTTGACATTTTGTTTAGGTTTGTGAGAAATTAGAAAAGGCTGTGGATGCTCTGTGTCATGACTGCTTGAATTTTTACATGTAATCCAAACTATGTGCCATCTATGAAGAGATGATGGATGTATTTGTTAGCTCAAGTTTGGAAGCTTGTTGGCTCAGACTGGAGAATCACAGTACATCTGGCAATAGAAGAGACCACAAACAAAAATCACTCAGACTACAGTTCTTAAACAGAATTTTGTAATAGGTGCACCTCAATTCCTAAGCAATGAAGTCCTTTTATGAGACTGCTGGGAAACCTAAGATAACTGAAAAACATCTTTATAATTTCTGCAATAATTATATTTTTTTTAAATTTAAAAAATTCAAAGACACTTTCAAATCTTACATGAAATACCTGAGAAAACTGAATAATACAGTGAGTATTACCAGAAAGTCCTTGCCAGTCTATCAGCTGGTCAACTAATCTCACCAGATGTTGTTGATGATTTAATGAAGTCATTGGAGATATAAACATTTAATCATTTTAAAAAGAATCATCTAAAATGTGAGATGCTTCTCATCCTCTTTGCAGAAAATATATGATCAGATGTCCTTAAAATGTTTTCAGTCATCAACTCAAAAAAGAGTTGTAAACATCTCAGGAAAGAAAGTTATATTCAAAGCAGGTAAGACTATATTCAGAAACACATTTGTTGGTTCTCAAAGAAGATGGTGGGACATTTGAGAAAAACTGCATTATATTTTTCTCTAGGCATCAGCAATATTAGGTGAAACACTGAAAACCAAACAAGACATTTCTGGATAAAGAGATAATATGGATTCTGAACCCTATAGAAACCATTCCCTGGCCTTTTGTTTCACCAGCTGTGGAACACTAGCAAAACACTTCCATAACTTTTGAAACATGCCTGGTGACTAGCAGGAGAAGAACATGCTCTAGGTCAAACAATGAGTATAGAGCTCAGCATGCACTTGGAGATATTAATAGAAGATGCTGCGATATGCAACAAAAAGCCAACACAGCCATTGATTTTCAGGGAAAAAAGCTGTAACTCAAAAGATCCAGAAATAGTGAAATAATTTGTGCATTTTCATGAACAAAGCAGGCTTCATCAAATTATTTATTGATTGATAAGAAATAAGAAATTACAGAGATAAATTACATGTCAAAGACCTTTCACATGTGAGTTGTAGACCAACAAAAGACTAATCTTAGAAAACTGAATTTCTAAATCTTAGGCAGAGGGGAACTCATGTTATTTTGTATATATGTCATGACACAAATGCTAACAGTAAATTGATCATAGTTACTACTTTAAACTTGACAGTAGTAATGATGTTAGAGCACAGACCCAGACAAAGTTTTTACATTAACAAAACAGAGGACTTCCTTTAGGATTTGTGTACACAGAGCACATTTTTCCAGTTTGATATTGTGAGTGCTTCTGCAAGGAAAAATAAAAAACTTGAGAATACAGTTTGAAAACAGGCCTTTCCAAGTTTGGACAACCTTTTGGGGAAGAATTAGGAAATCATTACTCATCTTTTTATTCCTAGAACCGTAGCAATGGATAAAACCATAAATGCTATTGCTAGATTTTCTGTGACAAACTGCCATAACTGACTGTGGACACTTTCTGCCATTAAGAGTTCATTGCCACATATGGATTGTCAAGAGGAATCTTGAAGACGAATACAATGTGAGTTCATCATACTGAGTACAACAAGAAGCCATGTCTGAAGTCATAAGAAATGCCAATTTACGATGGATAACTGCATCATCCATATCTAGTGTTATTCTGAAATGTATCTGCGCTGATTAAGAATGAATAATTATTTACTAGTAATGTAATTAAGTGGTAGATATATCAAGTTGGAATTGTGTGCCAGCCAAAATAGGAATAATGAAGAGGAGAGTGTAAGAGACTGATTAAGTAAAGGTCTGGAGAACAGAGAGAGGAAGATGAAAAGAGTAATTCTGTCTGAAACATCCAGTCCATTGAACATACTTTTTAGAAGTACAAGAATGCTTGCTTTCCTTATTGATGATACCTTTAAGCAAATTATGTAAGTTTTTAATTTTAAGTACTACTTTTTGAGCAATAAGTGTGTTAAGCTTGTCATTATACTAAAAAAATATCAAACAGGAGGGTACGAAAATATCTGCTGCTAAGCAGTGATTCAGATCAAAGAATCTATTTCAAAGTGTTTGTTGGCACATGTCTTTGTAGGTCTTCATCTGCATTTACTACCATCTCAGGTAGTAAAATTTCTGTTCTCAAGTTATTGATTTTGTTGTAGAAAACACTATAGAATGCTATTACTATATATTGTAGGTGTTTATTGTTATGCACCTTTCCTGGTCACTTCACATACAGGCAAATAGACAGGAAAATCTGATTAACGGCATTCATTAATGATGGTTGCAAAGCTTTAAAGACACTAAGATAACTCAAATTCCTATTAAGCTTCCCATTAGGAAAATAAGCTCTTTCCTCTAAGTCCTGACTGCTTATTTAAGTCTTTCTACAGAAAATCTTACTTCAATTGATAATATTTAAAGAAACTTCCCAAGACCAATCTTAAGTTGAAGAAGTAGCTTAGCATATTTTTATATAAATCCTATTACCCAGTCAAACAATCGTCCTTTATATGTAATGTCATCCAACAGTATAAATATGCTCTATTATCAGGAATATTTAAAGACAGATAATATGCACTCATCCTGGGTATGTGCCACCTGTTCTCAATGAAACCTTGATGAACAACATCAAACAAATTGCAACTGCTTGCTGTAGCTGCCCTTTACTGTAAGATATCTGAAAAGAATTTATCAGATGCCACCCATTAGGGATATCTGTACTTTAGACACATCTGATGACAAGCTGCTTGGAAATTTTTGGCTTCAGTTGAGGAAAAGAGAGAGGAGAAAAAAAAACTTGTCTTGAACACAAAACTATTCTTTTGACAAGTGTGCAGCTCAGGATTGCTAATTATAATAACTCCTCAAGTAGGATTTCCTGAATCAGAATATAATATCTATCTTGAATGAATGATTGGCTTGAGGCAGAAAATTACACATGCCATGAAAATGTGTATATTATCTACCTGCCTGAATGACTATGTTTGATATTTCTTTAGAGATACTTCTTTAGAATCTACAGAGCACTTAAAGTTTCAGTCAAAGAGGAACATTTAAAAGCATCTCTTTCTGAAATATGTATCTCCTCATGAAGTTGTGAATGCAAATGACAATGCTTCTCTTTTTGAAAAAAAATCTCTCCAGGGTTTTTATTTCCAAGTAAAATCTAGTCCTTTCTAGAAGATATGGCTTTCGAATATTTGAATATTTTTAGGGGTAAAAATATTATCTGCTCCTTAACCCACAGAAAGAGTTCCGGGATACGATTCATTGTTTGGTACATAATAGTGATGCATGAAATACCTGGCACTCATTTGAGGCATGCATGTGTTTTCAGCTAGCACCATTTCTGACAAAGAAGGTCTGAGATTCCTGCAGAGATGTAGTGTTTCCACATGAAGACATCTCAGCATCTAGCAAATCTGCATTCCAGTGTGAAACTATGCAGGCTATTTCCATCTAAGTCTGCATGACTGATTTTTACCTCTGATCTGATATATACATTGACGGTAATGGTCTCAATATGACACAAGCACCAAGTACACCAGAATCTTATTGTTAGCAAGGTATCTTAATATTTTTAGCAAAGAATTTGGTGCAAGAAGGCTGTATTAGACTATTTCCTAGGAATATGCAGGTGACTGACTAATTTGGTGAAAGCTTTGCTTAACAGATTTGCATAAAAATATTCCTATTTTTAAAGTCAATTATCAGAATTATTCCAACCTATGAATAATTACAACTGTAAGAGTGGGAACTGGGAGGGCATCCTAATTGCTGGGTGCATCACAGATTTAGGGTGGGAGGGTCTTACCACCACTATTTTGCATTGTCAGGCCAAGTACTCAACCCAGCTAAAGAAGGGACCAGGAGGATCTGGAACATACTGCAGAGTAATAATCCCTGCCCTCAGAGTAGCCACATCCAGTATGAATTAGAGGAAGAAACCCCAGTGGCACACAGCTAACCATGGGCACAGGTAATCCCTTTGCCGGAATCCCAGTGCGCCCTGTATGACCCATCCACACTGAGTAATGCCCCAGGTGTGAGTAAGTGTTTCCAGGGATGCTGAAGCAGAGGTGCAATTTCCAGTGTTTTACTGAAACTGTAATACCTCCAATATGCATACATTAAACAAATAGGTCATTACTTTCTGAACTAAAATAAACGCAATTTCCTCTGGAATACTGAAGAAACATTTGATCTGTAAAACTGCAAGTGCTTAGGATGCAAGATAACAGACTGCAAAGTCCAGCATTAGCCTTTTAATATTTAATTTCCACATTAATATGAATCAGATCTTCAGAGATTTACAATTAAGATGTTTGTCAGCATTTCACTGCAAGTGCTCCTTGGTGTTTTGAGCTCAATAATTATTTGTCAATGGTTTGGAGATAATACCAAATCATGCTTAAAAATAATGGCCTTCTTGAATATTTACAGAAGAATAGAGTTGATTGCAATCTTTTGTCTTATTGTGTACTCAGTTTTATTAAATGTGTGGTACTTTTATCTAGTGGGATGAAATTTTTTAAAATATATTTGTTAATATTTCCCCATCAAAATTAAGCTCCATATTACAATTTTCCATATAAATATCAACATTTGGACTTGAAGTCAATGGCTCTAGAGCCAGTCTAGGATGGGGAGCTGTATGAGTTTTTCAGACTATTCAGCTAAAAAATAAATTAAAAAACCTTCTGTTGTTCTCAAAACAATCACAGTAGCAAATGAAGTTTCCTCAGCTAATATCTTTTCTTTCTTCTATCTTTTTTTCTTAAGATATATCTGTGACAGAAAGACTAACAGGAAACATACTGTATTGTTAATTTAGAAGATGTATTTCAGTAACACAACATAAGTTTACAGCACATGTAGCAGTGAGTCAAGTTTTGACAGTCAACTTCGATTTTTTTCTTTGGTCTGGTCAATGGACTGAAGCTAAAACCATTTTCCAGCAAAATTAAGAACAGTCACTCTTTTGCTAAGTAACTTGGCACTGACATTGTCCTCAGAAAATCCTGTAGAGACCTATTACAGCTAGTGTTTTTACACAGAAGGAGAATCTCGGCCTTTGCTTTGGCATGGATTTGGCTGGCCCACAGCATGTTTACAGACCACAATTCCTGATGCACTGTGGTTGACTGTCCCTGAAGTCCCTTCAGCTTGACAGTTGCCTCCCTTTCTATCGTGAATACCAGTATAATTAATAATTATATTAATTAATTAATTAATAATACTGATATCCAGCACAGAGCAGACTCTGATGCCAGAAATGGATGGAGGTTCCCTCCTCTCTTCAATAGATTGCATAAAAATCTCAGTTCCAATCACAGTTTTCAATTTACTATTTTTTATTTTACAGCTAGGTACTATGATACGTATGAGCTGGACAAAGAAATTGCACTTAGGTAAGGAATAGTAAATAAAGATTTCTCTAAATGAAATTTCTCTGTGGAAATTCCATGCAGGTTTAATTTGTTTTTCTCACTGAAACTGACTAATTAATTTATTTAGATTAATAAATTTGAATCTAACCAAAACATTTTAAATTGCCCAAATCAAGTAAAGTTTTCTCATGAGTAGTTCCCTGTGTACCTGTACCTACTAGTGATGTCATGGTGTTATGCATACACTGCTGATTGGATTTCCTATGGGTACATACCTTCCTGGACAGGTTATGACATTGGCAAATGACTCGCCTGATAAAGTCGAGTCATGTAGAACAAGAAAAGGAGGTGGAAAGCATAAAGAATGCCCTCATTGATGTGGCAGCATAGGGATATTCAGCTGAACAACAAACCCAATTAAAACAAGGAATTCTGTCATTTTTAAGTTGCAAACTTTTTGAACTCTCTGAATACTTTGTCCTACAAAAAAGTTTGAGTAGTTGACTTGGGCTGACACAAATGTCACAATATCAGGACTTCCTAAGGGACTATGCTCTGATTTTTGCCTGGCTGAACTATCACTGGAAGTTGTTGATATTTTTCTATCTATTCTTGACAACTGGGGACAGAAAATAGAAGATTACAGACCATTGCCTACAGATAAAAAGACTTCATGCTAGCTGCATTGTGGTTTTACTTTCAATACAGAGACAATTAATATTAAGAGATCATAAACTGAATATCTTTAAAAAATGTAAATATGGCTACTTTCCTTTTTTTTTTTTTTTGCAGTGAAACCATTCCTTAAATCCATAACATATTTCCAAGAATTTGTAAGAGCATGTGAACTGCAATGAAAATAGCCCCAAAGAAAAAAACACCTAGGTTTTAGATTATTTAACCTACTCCACAGAGTTTGGGTTTGTTATTTAATGATAGAGTAATGATACTTGCTGTTCTGTTTGATAGGTCATGAAAATTTAGAATTTCACCTAAAAAATCAAATGCAGGGGTTTTTTACAAGATGATAAGTTTTTCTTTTTATAGTCAAGATTCCTGTTAGCTGGAATGATAACATTGCTTCCTATAGCATTGTAAATCCATTTCTGAACAAACAAATTCTATGACAAACAAGACATTCTCTGCCAGCATTGCACTTCATATTCTTTTGCGTATCTTCTTATAAGTGAGATACTTTTATCTTCATATCATGGCTTTATCAGTCTGCTCCATATAAATACAGGTTTCTACAAAAGGATTTAATTCTAAGTGGATTATAAAGTTAGATGAACCCCGGCAAAGTGACAGGGCAGAACACTCTATTTCTATAGTCACTTCAATTTTAAAAACCAGACCTAACTTCTAGAAAAAGGAGCAAGATTTTTCAATAAAATGTTGAGTTAAACATTCTTGAAGACATTCTCTTGGCAATGTTACATTTAGCAACAATGTCAAAGGTACACATTTCAAGGGCATCCATCTGAATTTTACAATATGCTTGAATATGTACAGATATGTAAAAACACAGAACTATCCATTCTTAGGTAAAAATACAGAGCTATCCTTTCTCAGAAGCAGCATATTTGTGGGGCTTTTAATTTTTACTTCTAAAATTCACAGTACATAGACAGCTTTTATGGTTTACTGATAACTACAATTAAAAATATTTTCAAAGGGTTTATACGGGGTTTTTTATCAGATTTTATGGGATATTTGAAATAAACATGTAGTTCACTTTTGCAGTGAGAAAGTCCATGCCATTATTGACATTCTGTCAAGTAGAAGAAAAAGAAGAGTCTTGTGCCCTGCTTATATATGCAATTTATTTAGGATTCAAATAAAAGAGAGAAAAAAACGTTACAGAGAATTATATTGTATGTGATTTTTTTTTTCAGCTGGGGTGGTTGCCATGAAGAGAAGCTCCAGTGATGAAAAGAATTTGTGACAAAGGGAACAATTTCCATCTTGCAGGAAGGTGTACAGCACGTGCCCATGCTGGTCTCTATCACAGCAAAAGGCACCCACAGCAAATGCTGCTTGTGCTGCACCAGCAGCAGTAGCAGTATCCACATGTGCTGTGCCCCAGGAAAGAGATCCACCTCCCTCTGGACACAGGGAGTCTAAAGGTCCTGGGAAAACAAATCTGCCTCTGTGTATTGCTGAATTCTGGCTCCTAGTCCTCACTGTGACAAAAGCAAGGAGGTTGAAAAGATTGCTTCTACAATACTCATGAAAGGAAGGAAAAGTGAAGTGGGCTCCACTGCCCAGTTTTGAGAAAATTCAAGGAAATCAGGACACTCCTGGACTGCAAAGAAGATTCTCTACCATTCACTGGAAGCTAGAGGTTGAAATACTGACTATTTCCCACATTGAAAATAGTTGCTACCACAATCTACTGAATATATTCACATCAGTCATGCTTCATTTTGGTACTCTGGACAGGCATGAAATTCACTTTTGTGAAGTTTGATTCAGTGTGAGAGTCACATTTTAAAAACAGAAGTGAAATATCTGGGCATTTAACAACCAGACTTTAATATATCAGGCATTGAGTGCTTCTTCTTTTTTTTTTTTTTTTTTTTAAGTCCTAGATATACTCTCATATGTGTCCTCAGATTTAAATTCAGGTCACATTCCTTCTAAAGTAACTTAGTGTTTCTATGAGATGATGAATGGATTGAAGTAATCCGTCTCGACAGAGAAAGATATCATCCTAATAATCTGATATTTTATGTTCTTTTTTATAATTACTTTTGCCTCAGATTAATGAATTCCATTTACAGTAGCAAGCTAGCAAATGAAAACCATTCAGCACAAGTATGAAATATAATGGAAAGATGAGACTATTTGGTATGTAAGACATAAATTGAAGTATTGAAGAGTCATTATTTATGAAAAAAAAATCATGGTGTAAATTTTATTAAAAAGAAATCTCTTTCCCTCAAAGGAAATCAAATGCATTTACATTCTTGAAGACAATTACCAAGGCCATAGAACCGAAAAACTAAGCTTTCAATTTTCTTCTAAAATAACCCTCTTTGTTCCCACTTGTTTTTCTGTTTTGTGTGTTATAGCCTTCCTATCTCTCTGTTTGTTCCATTTGAAATCAAATCATTAAAAGAAATAAAAAAAACCCCCAGTATTTTAAAAATGAACTTCTGTTTCTATATAAATCCTTCCTTGTTTAGAAATGCATGGTCTCATCTCCCGAGGAATGCATATCTCTTTCAAACAGGATCCCCTTGTAACAGCTGTTCTGCAGCCTCAAGCAGCTGAGTGCTGCTTAATAAAGCCATTACACCAAAAAGTGAGACCGACTGGATCTGTGAGCTGGAAAGAAGCAGTACCAAGGAGCCGGGACACCAGGCTCAGGGTCACAGTGCTGAGAGCAAAGGCATCAGCATGTGAATCAAATGTCACAGGTAGAAGTGGCCAAGGAAGTCAGACATCTCCAGACTGAAAGGCAGCAAGTAACTCCATAGCAACCAGAGTCTGTCTTTAATAGGAAAGATCCTAATGGTATCTAGAGCCCCAATTTCTATGTTACTGGAAGGGCTACCTGCCCACCATGCCCCTAAAAAAAATCCAAACCCTGACATTACCCCTACTCATCACCCCCAAAGAATCAAAACCATTCCAGGGAAAGACTATAAATTAATTTACAATTTGAGGCACAATGGAAAAGACCAAAGGACAAAGTTTTATATATGTAGCTGAACAAACCCTATAGAAACCAAGACCTCATGCTGGCATGGAATTTTACTGTGGCAACAGATGTAATATTACCTGTCAGGCTGTAAAAGGACCAAATCAAACAATATACATATGGAAAATAAGGACAGAGAACAGAGTAGAGTTACCCCATAGCCACTAGAAAGTTATGTTTTCACAGTAATATATGCTCTTAGAACTGCAAAAAACCAAACCAAAACCAACCAAAAAACACGCTGTGGTACAAATATCTGGATATCCAGAAGATAGCACACTCTTCACTGCGGCAAGCTGAGAAAAGGAGCATATGACTCCATATATCAGAGCCAAGCACACAGAGGTGAAAGAGTAGGAGACTCCAGCACCCAGGATTGCTTTTGTGTTTAATCCACAACAGTTTAATGAGAAATACATATGGTCCTGGAAGCAGTAGCAAGAAAAATAAGAAAAAAGACTGTTTATTTTCTTATGATATTTATGCTGCTGAAAGCAATGGTGTATAGGACGCAAAACATGGAGGTACACCATTCATTTTCCCCTTTCCTTTAATGTGCTTCAGCTTCTCATCTGGGAATATCTCCGTTATTTCTGGGATACTGCAAACACTGCTCTTGTCAGCTTCTTTTTTGCTGTGAAGTGTGGTACAATGAGGGGAAGATTTCATTTCAGCATGTTGATGCCCTTTCTCCCTGGGCAATTCAAATAGAGCTTCCTCTTTTATTCTCATACCTATTTTCTGAACTGTCTGAGCAGTACTTCCATGGGAAATGAAAAATGGAAAAAAATAAAAGGAAACAAAAACTAAAATGCCAGATTTTTATAACCAGATGCTTAACTCACTGTTTTCTATTCTGCATGGTCCTTTTATAACATTAAATGCAATCTGACACCTGACACTTCCTTGCTACTTTACAGCAGAAAATTATGCCAGATCTATGCAGTACAGTAAGGTCTACAGTAAAGTGCTATTTTACTTGTATTTAAAGGAGAGAATATAGCATATGGAAACCTGTGAAAAGAGTAATTAACTGTTGGGTTTGCATGGCAATATTTTGATATTGGTGGGGGAAGGAAATTACAGGGGTGGCTTCTGTGAGAGACTCTCCCCATGTCCAACAGAATCAATGCCAAACGGCTCCAAGCTGGACTTGTAGCTGGCCAAGTCTGCACCCATCAGCATTCATGGTAACAGCTCTTGGATAACATACTTAAGAAGTGAAAAAATAACCCTGCACCACTGCAACCAGAGAGAGGAGTGAGAATCTGTGAGAGAAACAACTCTGCAGACACCAAGGTCAGTGAAGAAGGAGAGAGATGAGCACAGGTTCCCCTGCAGCCTGTGGAGATCCACAGCGGAGCAGAGATC
Source organism: Pseudorectes ferrugineus (assembly GCA_008033365.1). Taxonomy (NCBI): domain Eukaryota; kingdom Metazoa; phylum Chordata; class Aves; order Passeriformes; genus Pseudorectes; species Pseudorectes ferrugineus. The sequence goes on along the minus strand of QWTY01006175.1, from coordinate 9,504 downwards.
CCCCTGCAGCTCAAGAAGGACCCCATGCCGGAGCAGGTGGATGCCTGAAGGAGGCTGTGACCCTGTGGGAAGTCCATGCTGGAACAGGGTCCTGGCAGGACCTGTGGCCCTGTGGAGAGGGGAGCCCACTCTGGAGCAGGTTTGCTGGCAGGACTTGTGACCTGCAGGGTACCCATGCTGGAGCAGCGTGTTCCTGAAGGATTCCGCACCATGGAAAGGGCCCACGCTAGAGCAGTTAATGAAGAATTGCAGCCCATGAGAAGGAATAATGTTGGAGCAGTTCATGGAGGAGTGTTTCCCATGGGAAACATCCCATTCCAGAGCAGAGGAAAAGTATGAGAAGTACTCCCCCTGCAGAGGAAGTAGCAGCAGAGAGAACATGTGATGAACTGATACAACCCCCATTCCCTGTCACCCTGCACTGCTGTGGGGGAAGGAGGTAGAGAAAATCAGGAGTGAAGATGAGCCCAGGAAGAAGAGAGGGGTAGGAGGAAGGTGTTTCAAGGTTTGGTTTTACTTCTTATTATTCTGATTTGATTGGTAATAAATCAAACAACTTTCCCAAAGTCGAGTACGTTTTACCTGTGACAGTAATTCATTGTCACATGAATTAAGTGAATTGTCGTGTGAAAAAATAAAGATAAGGGAGCGACTCTCTCCCTGCCTTTAAATCCATAAACCTTTTGTTATATTTTCTCTCCTCTGTCCAGATGAGGAGGGGAGGGATAGAGCAGCTTTGGTAGGCACCTGGTGTCCAGCCAGGGTCTAGCCACCATACAACCATGAGTGATTCCAAACTCCTAGCAGATCATGGGTGATTTAGAGTGGGGGTTGTTGAGTCAAGTTCCTATGCCAACAAAGTGTACAAAGAGCAGACAGACAGTAAGTCGTGTTCTTTAAAGTCCTAATATGCAAATTTCACCAGCAGTAATGTAAGAAGTCTGATAACACAGAAGTCTTAGTTTCTTATAAGCTGTTCTTCAAGCCGTATCTTTTCTCCCAGCTTGCTTGCAAAGGGGAGGGGGGAAGGAATTGAAGTCAAGACACTTCAGCTGTTCAGACTGTGAGTCCTGTTAGGTTTTTATCATATTTGCTTTGGTAGGTCTGTCAGCAGTTAATCAATCGAGCCTCCTTAGCACTACTAAATGCATTTAGGTTTGTCAAGGGCATTGTAGCTTAGGATGGGCTCCCTTCTATGCAGCTATTATAAACCCACTGCTATCAACTTGCAGAATTTTGCAAGTCTTATCCTGTTTCATCATTATCTTAAATCCTCGGCTCCTAGTTCCATGTGGGTACATGAGAATCTCAGGATTTGTCTTAAAAGTAGCATGAGTTTCAGTTCTTTTTACATAATGGAGAAAAGCTCTTTCTCTCCCTTTTGGGAAAGAACCCCCACATTCTGTTATCTTTAAAATCATGAACGCTAAGGAAAACTCATAATTTTAAGACTTTTAATAAAGGCTTGACTAAATTCTCAGTCTAAAAATGTATCTAAAGTGTCTATTCAAGTATCTGCTATTATATTTTAGATATGAACATATGTTTCTACTGCTGAAATTCAGTTAACAAGACTGATCAAAAGGAAAAAAGTTTGCATAATATGTTTGTGAAAATTGTTGCCACAGGAACTCATTGAAGCAAAACACTACAGCTACATTCTAAAGAGGAGTGGATAACTAATAATATTGCTTAGAATCCATGCCTATGCAAGCTAAGATGATAATAAGGTAATCAGATTTCATGCTTGAGGGTGTTATCTAATCGCCTGCAGAGGTTTGGCACTGCACAATTGGCTGAGTGCATCTTGTTTATTTTTATGCTTGCTCTGAGACATCAGTTATTCACTGCCACTGTCAAGCGCTTACTGGACAAGATCAACTAAATGGTTTGTTCCAGCAAGATGAACTCTATGTCCTGTAATAAATGTTATCATAAATATAGCAAGCCATCCATTTTAAGACATCAATAAAATGTACATTATACTGTAATAACTGCTTAGTGGGCACATGTACTGCTGCCCTCTACTGACTTACCATAGCCAAGTGGAGTGATACTCTCAAGTTTTGTGTCTCTGACTCTACCGAAAAAATAAAAGATGTTACCTACACCACTGATGCCAACTGTGTGCTACTGTGACTCTCTGTGCTTTAGTAGAGAAAAGAGAAGAGAAGAGAAG